>CM060918.1:973336796-973579296 GCA_030737875.1 Allium sativum | reverse complement strand
ATTTATAAGTACAACAACAACAACAACAAAACCATGTATCCCAAACAACTTGGGGTTGGCTAGATATGAAACCCAAAATTAAAATAAATAATAATGGTAATAATACATATATAAAAAAGGGTTTAAAATAACCAAACAGATAAAAAGTCGTATGATAAAAGTTTTTTTTTAAATAATAATAATAATAATAAAGTAAAAAGGTTCAGTAAAAGTGAAATAAAGTCGAAAATAGTAATAAAAGAAGTAAAAAGGTTCAATAAAGTGAAAAAAAAACTTAAGGTTATGGAACATGGATTGCCAACTTTCATGCACTCCTATCCACTACCAACTTTTCAGATATACTCCAATTACTTAAATCTCTCTTTATTATCTCCTCCCATGTCATTTTATGTCGACCTCTAACTCTCTTTAGGCCTTCGGCACGGCCTATAATTCCAACGCGCACAAGTGCATCGTATGGTCTACGTTGGATATGTCCAAATCATCTCAAGCGGTGTTGGACTAACTTCTCTTCAATAGGTGCAACGACAAGTTTTTCCCGAATATAATCATTTCTAATCCGATCTCGTCTGATATGCCCACAGCTCCAACGCAGCATCCGCATCTCTGCCACACTTATCTTATGGACATGTTGCCTCTTAGTAGACCAACATTCTGCACCATATAACATTGTAGGCCTGATTGCTGCTCTATAGAACTTTCCTTTAAGTTTTTGAGGAATCTTCCTATCACAGAGAATGCCAGATGCTAGACGTCATTTCACTCATCGTGCTTGAATTCTAAAACTAACATTCTTATCAATCTCCCCATCAAACTGTAACATAAATCCTAAGTATCGAAATGATTCTTTCTTGGGTACTACTCTACCAACCAGGGTGACATCTCCGTCATCTGAACTGACACCGTTAAACTCACACTTCAAATACTCTGTTTTAGTTCTGCTAAGCCTGAAACTCGTTGATTCCAAGGTCTCCCTCCACAACTCCAGTTGTCGATTAACCCCTATTCTACTTTCATCAATCAGCACAATATCATCGGCAAAGAGCGTACACCAAGGAATCCCCCTTTGTATATATTTTGTGATTTCATCCATCACTAATGCAAAAATATAAGGGCTCAAAGCCGAACCTTGATGTAACCCTATGTTAATTGGAAAGTCTCTGGTCTCACCATCGCATGCCCTGACACTAGTCACAACCCGCTCGTACATATCCTTGATAAGGGTAATATACTTTCCTTTCTAGCACCCACCACATAACCCTCCTCGACACTCTGTCATAAGCTTTCTCCATGTCAATAAAAACCATGTGGAGATCTTTTTTCTGCTATTTGTATCTCTCCATAAGTTGTCTAACCAAGAAAATCGCCTCAGTGGTTGACCTTCCAGGCATAAAACCAAATTGATTCCTAGAGACACTTGTCAACCTCCTCAAACGCTGCTCGCAAACTCTCTCCCAAAGCTTCATTGTATGACTCATAAGCTTAATTCCTCTATAGTTTGTGCAACTTTGAATATCTCCTTTATTCTTGAAGATCGGAACTAAAATGCTTCTCCTCCACTCATATGGCATTTTATTTGATTTGAAAATATTCTTAAACAACTTAGTTAGCCATGTTATCCCTGCATCTCCAAAGCATCTCCACACCTCAATAGGAATGTCATCAGTCCCTAAAGACTTGTCTGGTTTCATTCGTTTCAACGCCCCCTTTACCTCAGCTTGTTGAAATCTCCGCACAAAATGTCTATTGGTGCTGTCGGCAAAGTCTTCCAACTCGATCAAAGAGCTAGCATCACTTTCTTCGTTGAAAAGCTTATCAAATTATTCTCACCACCTATTCTTTATCTCATCGTCCTTCACCAAAAGTCTATCATTCTCGTCCTTAATGCACTTAACCTGATTGAAGTCCCTTGTAATTTTATAGGTACCGATTCTAAATTATGCCTTAATTCTTCCCCTTGCAATTTTATATTTTCTAGTACTTCCAATTATTTCCACTGACAGTATTATTCCTTACCTTCAATTTTAAAGACCAACATTCTGTTCCATATAGTTGGTCATTATTGCTCGATGATTTTGTTTTTTTCTCCACATAAAATTGTACTACCATGTCTTTTGTAAATTCGACTCGTTATATCATTCTACATCACTCAGTTTTCTAATGCTATTGATCCTCGATTTTTTATTATTATTATTATTTTGGGTGGGGGGGGGGGGGGGGGGGGTTATTGGATTGAAACATTAATTGTACCATTATCTCTTACATCATTTTTTGTTGAGTTGCATTGACATATACTTTGACTTGGTTTGGTTTCAATCAATTGATTCTAGTATATTTCTCCATATATGTTTTCTGCTTTGTTGATTTGCATTGACATGTACCTTACAATTTCATTGTAGATAAAGGTACAGTGTCATCAGCCCAGAGCCAAGTTCACAGCTGGAATTGAATTTTTTTTTTTCTCATTTTAAATGCGAACGAAGACAACAAAGTTTCTTCCCTTTAATCAATTGTTTCTTATTCGACTCCACCATGGGTCTGTTGAACCCAAATGTTGAGCACTTAAGGTGTTCCAAATAGATGTGCCATTGAACCGCTTTTAGAAACCGACACATTTTGGTCACTTTAGTTACCAAGTATAAATGACATTTATTTTCACCCTTCTATTTTGCACCGGGCACAGTTTCAGTTTTCAGAAATTCACATTGGCACTATTCCAAATGGCACCAGTATACATCTAAAATAAGCTTTTTATACCAATACTATCTCAAATACCACAAGTTCAAGGGTACATATTCCCATGCTAAAAGAAAATGGTATTCGCTTCTGATAGAATGCAAGATGGTCCCAGTGTGCAACTAGTTTGTAATAGTGATCTATGTCAGTTTATATTACTTAACAAACAGTTTCGGATCCAATACCAATATACTACACGGCTTAAAGTTATCAGAAAAAACAGAAATAATTTAACCCATCCAAATATTACAATTTGCCACTAATGAACTACCCTACAATGGTTAAAAGTAAATCTACTAAAGCTTGAATTAAGACGCATAAGTTAAATAAGTTTACTTGTATAAACCGAGGCCCTGAACTTGTGCTGCCTCAGCATGGCCTGCACCTAAATCTTCAGCAGTTGATCCTCTCTTTACGAGTTCTGCATATTCATGCTTATCAAGACGATTGCCTTGAGGTCTAGCAGAGCGTTTTGGAGCTAATCCTAAAGCTTCCCTCATTGCTTGCTCCTCCTCCTCTTTAATCCTTTTTATCTCTTCTTTTGCAGCTGCTGCATTTAGCATCTCAGATTTCTTGTCCCTTGCATACCAGTGCAAATCTTTGCCTGATCAAAGAAGCCAGTAGGATTATGAACGCCGAAGTGCACAAAATTATTAAAATTTCCATTTTAAATCAAATTTCTGTTATTCACATTTTACTCTCCGATTTTGATTCAACGCATTCAATTAAAACCTGTAATTTCACAATCATTCAGTTGAATTCATACTGGAATAAAAATTCATGAAACTTGTTTGAATTATGGAAGAATACAAGATTACATATTTTTATTATGGAAGGCAAATTTGATGCTCTTACACGGAATCTAGTTTTGGAATATGAATGAGAGATTTAAAATATGAAACTTCTAAATCCACGATCTACAATTTGAATCTTGTTTTTATAACGAATCTGCATCATACAATCGACAATTTGCATCCTATTTTGAAAAATTGCATGTATGCTATTAAACTGATGTGGCCATAAACTTACATTACATCCGGTTATAGCTTTGTGGCTAGCCTTAGCCTTTCACTTAAAATTTTGATTTGAACGTTTCAAATCATCAGTCATTACCCACTCACTGTCGTGTTATACTCTTTACGGTTTATAACTCGAGTAATTGTATTCAATTAACTTTAATCTTCAAAATTCTAAAATAAGTATTATGGTTAGAAAACAATGAAAATAATGTTGGCTATCAACTAAATAGCATATAATAATGGTGGATCAATATGAATATACCTTTTTGCCATCTACCAACTGGAGCCTTGATACTGTGGCCAAGATAGTTTTCTCTGTGTTTATCAACTTTCACATCGTCCCATTTGAACTCTGCGTACAAAATAATATCAGATAACATCTAGAATGCATGATGCTACAAACTGTAAAAAAGAAGCAACATTGGCGGATGCAGGTGGGGATGAACAAATGGTTGGTTCAGTTTGAAAACAATCAAAGAACGTAAAACCAAATCAAACATGTGATGATGCTTTAATTTTGGCAAACTAAACGACTCACTTATAAACCAATATAAGCTCACCCATAGACGCAGGGACACAAAGTATGTATTGCTCGGTGATGGATAACTTAATTAAATAACATAGTTATCCTTAGTTGTAATACAAGAAGAAAATAACTTCGCAAATATGAACAAAACATGTTATGGTGATTAGGAAATGACTCTTAATGATGTGAATGGTTACAAAGGTTCTCATTTGAAGTTCTGAACGTAAACTAATTTCCAATATAATTTAATGTTATTATCCACAATTCAAAAAAAAAGTTAAAATTTTGAATTGTACCACATAGAAACCGAATGAAACCAACCATCGAATGTTCTAATATTGTAAATTTAAATTACAGTATAGCAAACAACCATCCACAAGTTCATACTCATGAGAAGGCATTAAAGGAATATAACAACTTTGACAACCACTTGTTCTCTAGGGCATCAGTAACACACTTTAGCTTTATAACATCACCTTATAAGTAGCAACTTATGTGTTAACTAAACGTGTTTGTTACTTAAAATTTTGACTTATAAATTGCAAATAAATCGAGCATGTTTAGCAACTCCTTATTAATAGTTAAACCTATAATAATGACTTATCTGAATTATAGTGCTTATGAACTCCACATATGAAGCTCGCATAAGTAGCATAGAAATAAAAATTCGAGAAGCAACTACTTCTTGCTTGGAACCCGTTTGGGAACATTTCTTTTCTAACTTGAAAGTAGTACTGAGTAGTAACTTTTAAGTGAATGGTAAGTATTGTTGCTAATGTCTTATAAGCTTATTAGCAACTTATTTTCTCCTCGTAAGCTGTTGGCAAACACACAAACGATAATATGTAACAAAGTTGTTTTACTTACTTTACAAGTAGCTGTTGTCAAGCATACTCTTGAGTCATGCTGGAAAAAAACACAAGTAATTTTGACCAAGGAAATAGTTAAAATAATGTTATGGCTCCATACTTTTCACGGAAAAATACATACCTGAATATTTTCAATTATGCAAGTTTCTATGTGATCATTAGCTCCAAGTCATAATCAAATATCAAAATTAACTTATTTTAACTTGAAAATCAAATTACATTTCAAACTTACGCTTACAATCAAATATTCAAAGTGTTAACGTAATTTTTTGTCAACACCGAAATATGAAGTATGGCAGTGGACCTAGGGGGACCTAGGGGAACCTAGGGGTTACCTAGCTCCTTTAAGTTCGACTTAGTTCACCTTTTTCTATATAAAAAGGTCTTATGCCCGAAGATTAGTTACTCTTCCTTCAAGAGGTGAGTATCACGCTTACAAGACTCAAGTACCAACAGTTACCTCGGGATAAAGGTTTCATAAGCTCGGCACAAGCAGAGAGCTAGATGTTTTATAGGGGTTATTTCGATAATTATGCTTAGGTATAAGGCTTTGTAGTGAGTCAATAACAAGAAAATAAACAAAATTGGAGTTAAGTGCTAAATTTCTTTTTTATTGATCATTTGATTGAGTACATAGATGATTGTAACTAAAATACCCAAATCGATTTACAAATTAGGGTTTACTCTCTAAGAAATGGTTACACGATTTTAGAATGAGGAAAAGGTCCCCAAAATGAGAGCTCTGGGATCTTATTTGTAGACAATTTGGGCCTCTCTTCGGTAGCAACTTGCTAGGAAACATGGTATCGGGCCATTTGAAGGGTCTTTAGCTTCGTTTCCGGTTTTGGTTCTTTGCTGTTTGTGTTCCTGGGTGCGACATGTTTTTGGTATCGCCTTCATACCTCCACATAAGACCTAGACATCGCTCTGATACTTTTCTTTTGTGATTTTGGTGCTGCTTTTAACAATGATATCGATACCAAACCCATTGGTATTGACAACACTCAGTTTGCTCTGCATTTTGGTCTCATGCTTTTCCGTTATATGCATTTGATTTCGGTCTTACTTCATCGAGTTTGTCCGTTTGGTATTGTCTTCATATGATATTGGCCTTTGACATATGGTTCCGCTCTTGCTGCTTTCGTGCTCCGGTCTCCTTTGTCCAGTACCGATACCAAGTTAATTGCTTGTTATAAGTTGGTATTGGCATCGTGCATTTGTTGTCATTTCTTTAGTATCGACACCAAGCTATTTTCCTTCTTGTTGGTGCCGATAGCATGTATGCCAAATCTTCATTTTGGTTTTGCCCTTCTTCATCCTTTATGCCGGTCCCGACCTCATTATTGTTGCCCCACTTCCTCTTGCTTTCAGTGTTAGCTTAACTCTCCTAGTGGATGTTGCCTTCGATACCGACTTCATTGCGATACCCCCTTCATATTAACCAGGTTTCAATATCAAAATCTAGTAGTAAAACTTTCTATTATTCTATCATGTTTTGTTTCCAACTCTTTACTTTTCCTTCGTAAGTTTGGTTTCGGTATTATGCCTTCATTTTAAGTATCTGGGCATCGATCTCACAACACTGGTTCCTTAGCATTCGGCTCCGTTCTTGTTGCCTTCACTTGGGACATCGAACCCGTGTCTTCACCCTTAAGTCTATGGCTTCATGTCTCTTTCTTTATTGCTTTGGTATCGGCTTCGTCATCTGGTGCTATTATTACTTCGATCCTTTATTGATGTTGGCTCTCTGGGTGTCAGTTTCATAACATTACTTTCTTGTTTTGATGTCGACAACAAGCTAATTGCTCATTGCACGTCGGTGTCGACACCACGCCTTCGTTTTCTACTTTCCATGCTCTCTCGATATTGTTATTTCTATTCCTTTTAAATCTCCTGCTACCGGCTTCGTCTTCATTGGCTTCCTGTTGAACTCATTACTATCGACGTTGCCTTTGACTCCTCCCAAGCTTCTAATTTGGTGTCGGTCTCATTGGCCCTTTCTTTTCATCTTTTGCTTTTGGTGTTAATCCTAGTTGTCCTCTCAGCTATAGCTGTGAAAGGCCCGAATAGGGGCGCGCCATGGCGCACGGCACGACATTGGCGCCATCTTTGCTTGCGGCGTGACACATATGAAAAGGCGCGCCAAATGGCGAGCGGCGCATATATGGCGCACGGTGCAAAATGGCGCGCCTTTTCTTTATTTTATGTTTTTTTTTGCATTTCAAACTGCTATAACTACTACTACAAATACTCTTACGATCATTACAACCACCAGTACTGCTATTACTATTATTATCTTAATGAACTATTATTATCTTAATGACATTAAATGTGAATAACTTTGTTTATATCTTTTTTCAGTTATATGGAAACATAATTACATTATTATTATTTCCTATTCGATTATCATTAGCGAATTAATAACTTTACAATTATATAATTGGATGACCTTAGCTTGCTGACCTTTGGAACCTACATATGTTTTATTATCCAACTTAGTTTAGATTCCTTTTAATATTGTAAGAAGCATATGATGTAATGTATAAAAGATCATAAAATATTTCCGAACATAGATGCAAAAGCAAATGAATGAGACTTAAAACCCGTGAACGATAAATCAAGAGAAGCAGGTTTGGAGGAAGAGAAAACATTCTCAAAAAGTAAACATTCAAGCAGCTCTCAAACATACCATTGAGTAGATTTTTTTTGCATATATGTGAATATGTCTGATATCTTTGTACGATTTTTCTATAACATAAAAATATTTCATGGTTTGATATTTGTTAAATACAATTGAGAATTAAAAAGAAGGTATAATATTTGTGACACCGTTAATCCAATATCTTTGAATGATATTGAATTATTGATGATTGTAATGAATGGTTAACTGAAAATATGGATGATGCATCTAATGCTGAAGGTGAGCTTGTATTTGACGATGAGGATGACCTGACTTGGGGTGCTACTGCTAGATCAGCAAGAGTTGAGAGATTCAGATTTTTATTTCATCATTAATGTGTATTATAATTGATGATTTGAAAATTATTGTGTTTGAAATTTTATGCTTTATGTTCTTATAAAATGCATAAAAATCTTTGTTGCATATGTTTTAGCAAAAAAATATTGAATTTTTTTAAAATTTTTGTTAAAATTTTAAATTTGTTAAAGAATTTAAACATGCACAGTAAATTAAAAAGGCGAGCGTCATTTGTCGCGCAGTGCGTCAAGGCTCCAAAGAGGGTTTGCGACTTTTTGTGCCATGCGCCATTAATAACACTGCTCTCAGCCATTCCTTCTTGGTTTCGGTTTTGTTGTCTCAAGCCAACCATCCAAAGTATTGTTTTCTGGTTTTGAAGTTTCCCTTTCTTTCCATTAGGTCTATGCAAATTTGTTATCAACACAAAGCTACTTAGAAGTTGGTTAATCACTATTAAAAACTTCTTTTAAGAAAATTCCAAATAAGTTGTTACCCAATTTAACCTGTAATCTTGTAAATTTGCCTCGTTTAGTATTATTGCCTACAACCAAATTTAAATTACCGAACACTAATATTAATGATTATTCAGTTAAAACTACATAAAAGCTACAACTTATATGTATTCCTGAGCAACAAGGAGAAAGGTTTTTTCCAAATAAGCTTGGCCAAAAAGTTCATCGTAACATTAAAACAGCCAACTTCATCACATGGAAATTTCACCAATAAAAACACCTAACATTAGCCACAATAACCTAGGTGTTTTCGCGAGCAAGAACTGAAAGATAACCGAGGTCCAAAATTTTGGTGATGTAGATGTACCCTAATACAAACCATTAAGTTTCCACCCCACAATTTCCAATCCAAAGACATGAGATACTGATGCTAAGATCGGAGATTGTATCAGAACAAATTTGTACAGAAATAGCATTCCACAAACGTAAAACTATACTAATAATAATATATTGTAATGACATTGTGCATGTATTAATATCATCAAAAGTAGGAATATATACATTGCATGGGAATTGAACAAACGAGCATTCAAAAAGGGCTTTGCACTTCTGATGTTGTTTTAAGAAAAGTTCCTGTAGCAATGAATATGTAAATAATGTTTATTTTTCTGAATCAGCAAGCACAAACAAGTTTGCAGTTTCTAATAGAAAGTGCAAGTTAACTTGCGCTTTCCCAAAAAATCAAAATCAAAATTTGAAATCATTTTAATTATATTCATAAATCATAAATGATACTAATAACTGTTATTTAAGTGTAATTTCAGCAGAAAAATGTTTTTTTTTTCTTTTTTTTTTTTTTTTTGCAATCATCGAATTTTATAATTTTTTTCTAAAACCAATGTAGTTAATAGCGAATAGCGCAAGGCTTACGCTATGGGCTATTTTGCGCTAAGCGCTATAGCGCGTGCTATTTGGTCCGCTTTTTTTTTTTTTTTTTTTTTTTTTTTTTGCATTTTTTAATACCTAATCAAGTATATTATATTTAACTGAAATTTAATTCTATGTTTTTGCATATTTCATGCCATATCCAAACCCTTCAATACTCCAAGCACAATAATTATCATACTTTATGTATGTACTAAATATTTGTTGGTGTAAAATGCAATTATATTAGAGAAAAATTATTAATTTTATATTACACGTTAAAAATACTTGATGGATCATAATATATTTGTCTTATAGAATTTAAAATCTAGTCGTATATGTGTGAATTGTGATAAAATTTATTCTTGTTTCGTGAATAATGATGATAAAATTATGCAAACAAAATGCATGAAAAATACAATTTTGCATAAATTGTAAAATATTTTCTAATGACAAGAATTAAGTAACAATATAAACAACAAAAAGAAATGAAGTAAAAATAAAAAAAGTCAAAAACTATAATTATAATCAAGTTATTTTGTGTTTAGAGATCTCATTTAGAAGAGAATGAAATATTTTGAAACTTTAAGGGTAAAAAAAAAATTGTTGTCTAGCATACTAGACATATTGGAATTGCTTTTAGATATTGCATGCATCTTTTTTCTGATGATGCTCAAACAAACAAAAGAGTCTCTATTGTTTCTAGATATTGGATCTAATAGCCTAAACCAAAGAACATAGATACAAAATGGTGTATCTGGACAATGGTAAAAAAAAATTTGTGAAATGCGTTGATAAAACTTGATGGAACACTAGCTAAAGCAATATACAAACCATAAAAGGAAAGAGCATGCATGCAGAATCACAAACATTGTAGCGCGCTATTCAAAATAAAAAAAATCAAATAGCGCGCTATGCGCTATTTTGCGCTACGATAAAATAGCACGTTATTTATGTGCTATAGGGACCCCCTGCGCTATTTTAGGTTCCATAGTACAAACTACAAAGGTTGCGCTATTTGGTGCTATAGCGCACGCTTTGATAACACAGTCTAAAAATGCAAATTTCCTTGCATTTTCAACCAGAAAAGTTGAAAGGGTACTACTATTCACACCCCAGTTTACACTTCCGGCTACCTTTCTAAATTAATACAAATGATTATTTTTATATTCTTTTGGCCACTATATATTATTCTTTCACTCAGTTATTTACCACATACTTCTCCTAAGAAAAACACACTTCTCTACAATTCAAACCCTAAACTCTAACAAAAAACATATATTCTTTTGTGTCTAATCGGGATGGAAGATGAAGATAAAAAAGAGATTAGAATTGTTTGATTTTTATTATTTTCTATTATGTTATTGAACATGTTGTTAGGATTTTTTTTTAATGGTTAGGATTTTCCATTGCGTTTCAAGATATTTTTTCCCACTCCGTTGGAAATTTCAAGCTTGGACGACAACAAATTTGACGACGTTGTAATAGAGAATAACAATGTAAATTTTGACTTGTAGGGTTTTTATCCGTACAACTTACCTATCTTCTTTTACAAATTGATACATCAACTTTTTTTTTGCCGTTTGATAGATGAAGTATTTGAATGATGATAAATTTGACGATAAACATGACGGTTGTGACAATATGATGCAAGATGTTCTCGATCAAATGATTCAAAAGGCATAAATGCACGATGTAAGCGAGAAAAGAAGCGTTCGTTTAAAGGAAGGTGCTGACGGCCTCTCCATTTTTAAATTATTAATTTAGATGGCAGCCAGCATAGGAAATTCGAAATATTTAGGGTGCTTTTAGTTTTGGTGACCAAAAGTGTAAATCGGGGTATGAATAGTAGTACCCAAGTTGAAACTACCTTGCTTTTTCTATATTTTGAAATTAAGGAACTAATTTACAAAATCATTTCTGCAAGGACATTTTTTTACAACAACCTAAAAAACAGGGACTCTTAACTTTTTTCCTACATCCAAAATCTAGTATTACAAAGGAGGCGAAGTCAAAAATTAAATGCAATGTTTAGTTCAAGAAACAAAATGGTTGCACACAAAATTCCTTTTCTTGAGTTCGTACTAAATACTCTAACGCATTAAGACAGTAAAGTATTTTTTTCCTCCACCCTTGTACGAGAGAACTTGTCCATGATTTTTCATTTATGTGATAAACTAAACAAAAACTGAATCACTTCAATTTTCTAGCGCCTCATTATGTTCAGCGTAAACGGTTGACTAAAGTTATTTCAATCCAATTATGCATAGAGATGCAAAATTTTAAATCCCACTAACTTCATCATGAGAAACACGGCATAAAACTAACAAAATCAAGTCAAGAGAATCGATTTAGAAACCCTAGTAGCAAAAATCAGAAAATTAAATCTTACGATCTCGACCGCCACGAACGCCTCCACGGGAAGGATGGTACATACTTCCAATCCCAACTGCTAGGGTTGTTGGTTTGAGTTTTTGCTTCCTCTTTCCCTTGTATCAATTTTGCTTTTGTTCAAGGCCAAATCTATTTGCACCCATTGTTTAAACAAAAAACATCTCATCCCACCTTTTGCTTTTCACACCCCAAAAGTTATCAGAACTGCCCTTCAATTTTTATTTTCACAACCGAATAACTGTACGTTAACGATGAAAAGAAATAAAATCTAAATCTAAAAATAACAACAACAAAGCATTGCAATCGATAAAAAGTTACATTTCGGTTTAATTTAAAATATTTGAAATATATATTACACTGGAAATCATAAAATTAAATAATGTTAAGAAAAAAGGACATAAAAGTTGAAAAAGAGTAAATTTAAAACAAAACACTGTTTTTTTAAGAAAAAAATGTTATTTTCTTAATCTGAATCATTCGTCTCTTCAAAATATATTAGTATCATTGTATTTATTTTATAATTAAAGTAACATAATGAAAAATGAAACAAGATAAGTTGAATGATCTACAAGGGTATATTTGCCATTTTATTTTTTTAGTTTTTAACGGGGTGAGAAAGGCAAATATAGGGGTGTTAATAGAATTTGCCTTTGTTCAAACCTTCAACGTGAATTCAGCGGATCAATCGCCTGGTGCTATTGGGCTTTTGGGTTATTTCTTGGATTAAAAATTACACTCTCATAGCGGGTGCTAAAGTAGACCTAAAGGCCCAAAACCAGTATAGACCAGGTAAAAATCTGAGCTCCAACTCAAAAAACAAAAGTCATTCCGTCTGCTCACCGAAAATAATTCTAAAATATTTAAAAATCAATGGCGATGAGATCTGTGCTTGGTAGGAACCTAAACTTCTCCCGGTTTGTTAAAATCGAGCCATCCATGAATGTCAGAAGCTCCCGCTTCTCCAGTGGAAAGATTTTCGATGAAGAGGAGAAAGCTGCTGAGAACATTTACATTAAGGTCCTTAATTCTATCTTTTGTTGTCGACTTCCTTTTTTATAATTTCTCGTACATGATTTTTTTCCCCCGATTTGGCCATCTGCAGAAAATGGAGAAAGAGAAGGCCGAGAAAATGAAGATCAAAATGGAGAAGGAGAAAGCTCAGCTGGAAAAGGAAACGTCGGAGAAGGTACTTTTGTGTTAGTGTTTTTATATCACTGCTTTTGATTAGATGAGTATAGTTTTTTGATATATATATTGCAATAGTATGATGGCGGTTGATTAGGTTGATACTATTATAGTTAGCTTTGGTTATATTTGCTATGAATTGGAACTTATTTATTTGAGTAATGACTTATCGTGAGATTTGTTGCATATATGCTGCTCATCTTTGATCTCTCCATATTGTCTTGAATTTTTGATTGGTTGAGAGGACCTAACGGGTCTTACTTTCATAATAGTTGGTTGGCAATTTTAATTTAAACTCATGAAATTGCTGAGTTGCCTCTTGATTTTCAGAAAAATAAAAAAAAAACCCAAAATTTGCTGAGTTGCTCCCTGTTTTAAAAAAAAAAAAATCAAAAATACCTTCCCACGCAGTGGAACTACGTCGTTTCTTTAGAGCATCATGCAATGGAAATGCGGGACGCTTTGAAGTCACCACACAGTGCCACTACGTGGTGACTTAAGAGCACCCCGCAATGTCACCGTGTGGTGCTCTTACGGAACCACGTTGTACTACTGCGAGGTGAACGGAAAATATGGAAAAAAAAGCATAAACTTAAATTAAAAATAAATCAAGGGCATTTATGTCATCGAATTCTTTTATTAGAAAAAGGGATACCTCAGCAAATTAGTGGGTTCAAATAGAATTTGCCTAGTCGGTATCTTCTAGGGCCAATATGATAATGGTAACCGTTACACTTACCCAAGAATATTGTTGCTGCTCCATCGTTATTTGTAAGTCAGAATTGATTACCAATAGTTTGCCGCTGCTGTTTGGTAAAATGATTGTTTGATATGCCGACAAAATGGTATACCGTTGACTGACAATGGTAAAAAAATTGGTGTATAAAACTTAAAAAAATTTATTGCAACATAATTTTGATGATAAGGATGTAGAAATGTTAATATTTTTTCTTGATTCTAACTCAATTGATGTTTATATCAACATTATGATTTATTTTTGTCGACATAAAAATTATCTTAATTCTTCATCAGACAAAATTTTGAAGTAAGCTCCTCAAAATAATTTATTGTAAAAATAGGTCTGTTTCATAACTTATCATGAAACTAGTTATGTTCTGAGCTAGATCAATAACTGATGCGCGTTCTGAAAACGTGCATTAACAAAAGTGTTCATGTGCGTTTTTAGAACGCATAACTTTTTATTTTTATGTTTTTGTTCATGCGCATTCTAAAAACGAGCACGAACAATTTTGTTCATGCGCATTTTTGGAATGCTCATGAACAAAAAAAGTTGCGCGTTCTGCAAACGCACATGAACATTTTTTTTCATGCGCTTTTTGAATGTCATGGCTTATTGCCCTTCCACAAAACATGCCTAGTTTCATAATAAGTTATGAAACATGTCTAATTTTACAATAAGTTATTTCTAGGAGTCTACTTCAAAAATTTGTCCATCATAAATTATTTACAATAATATTAAATAATGATTTTGTTGACCTTGGACTTTGAACAAAAGCAACATCATCACAAATAATACTACAAACTGATATATCCTCACAAGTTTAGTGGTTATAATTAATTTAAATAAGGACAAAAAATTGAAATTATCAAGACTGGCAAATATACCGATAGAATGGTATATGGATGCAACTTAATATTGGTTATCAATTACTTGATATTGGTATGTTAAATGTAAATTTACCTTATCACAACAGCCCTAATTTCTTCCATCGTTTTTTCCCCTCCTTTCAGGAAGGTCATGTTACAACACATTGCATATATCATATTTAATTACAAAACCAGTGCCAATAAAGTAAAAACAAAGACAATATTGGAGTACGTACTAAAACGGAGTAGACGTTGTAGTATTATGCACTGACCATCTTAAATCATAATGTATGTACCTAGTTTCTTGAACAAATTTGGACTTGGAATTTAAAAAACATAGAAAAATGCAAGCCTGAAGAAACACCTTCTCCTCTAGATCATGTTTCATTCTTTGAGCTTGTTGACCATAATTTTATCATGATGGTGAAAGTTGAATAATTAGTCTATTTACGTATTAGATGCTTGAATATATTATGCATAAACTTCTGCTAATTGTCATATCTCCCTGTAACATCTAATGATCTGCAGGTAAACACTGGTGGCGAATGATAATTTTGAGCTTAGACAAAGTTTTAAATTGGCCACTTAAAGTTTTTAAATTGGTCACTTCTAATGTATTACTTTTACAGTTAGATCTAATCAAATTATTTTATAATACTCACTTATATTAAGTGTAAAATTATCTTACCTTTTGTACCAACTCTCAAGCATCGACAGAAAAAAAAAATTTACTTGAATTTTGCGGACCTTAATGAAAAATTGGAACTGAATTAAAAGAAATAAACGAAAATGTATAGTAGAAAAAATCGAGTTGCATAAATAAAATTCAAGCAACAGTATAAAAGTAAAATGTATGTTGGACTGATCAGTGCTGATCCTTGACCTCCTTGACCTTAAGGTAAGGAAATTGTTTTGGCTACCAAGTAACTTGGCCAGCTGCTGATATGCATAAGAATAATTAAATCGCATTTTATATTAGGTAAAAACATAACAGGCCTTTACCAACAAATGGGCCATATGTCGTCACCCTGTCTGCTCTTTTTTATTGTCACACCTCTACTCTCTTCGATTTTTTGCTACACCTCTACTCCTCCCGATTTCAACCGCATTTCGATACAGATAATATATCCTCAGTCCATAAAACGCATAGGAGGTATGTTTTTTTTTGTAAATGATTGGTTGTTCTACCATCTCTATTATGAACTGAATGGATGTCACTCATCCAGCGTTATGCTTAGGCAATCATTAGGGTCAATCACTGAGACATAAGTTCGCTATTTGGTGCATCTTTTTTTTCTAAAATTTCTGTTGTTTGAATTTATAGTTTGTTACTTTCTTTTACTTGAGGCTAATAGTTGATGGTTCAATATGCATGAGTTGAAACTACTTGTCTTATTGTAGATCCAAAAGTTGTATGTCTTTTTCATGGTATATTCAAGGATAACATTAAACATGTGCCCGAAGCGCATATGTTAGCAATAATTGATTAATATTAAAAGAAAAGAAAGTATTTCAAATACTTATTTTATCCTTGTATGAAATTGAACATGTGGATGTCAAGGGAGTTAATTTAACAATCTTAATATGTGCCCGCCTTAGGAAGCTGTTCGCATTTGTCATCTTCTATAATGTAAACTAGTATAAATTGCTGCACATATGTGCATCTAATAGCTAGAAAATTTCACTTTTTATTCAATAAAAAATTTGGATGAATGTGCCGCAAGTTTACAAGTTGTGATCACAACTTTATTTCAAACAGTTTATTGGCGGTGTCAGATGCTAGCTGATAGTGAAATTTCGTTGATGGATGATCGAAGGGAATGGTGGTGGGTGTTGCAAATTGTTGGTGAGATTTTGTTGATGGATGTTAGGGTATTTATGGAATTTTGAAAAAAATAAAAACTATGGAGTTTTCTTTATCAATAGTAGAAATTTGTGTGATATGTTCATTAATGAAATATACATATAGGTGCTTTACATCTAGGCTCTGCATTTTAAATCTTAGGCTATATCATAGCAGGAATAAACACAAATTATCAAGTGTTACAAATACAAAGATTAACCGCCAGCGTAGTTTGGTGGCAAAAACACTACTATACTCTGGTTTATTATAATATAAATTGCACTGTACAAGTATATATATTTTTGGACAATGCTTATTAGAGCTCAACCGTTGTTTCTCCTAATATTACTTAAATTTTAAGCAGACGTATAAGTAAACTGCTTCATCATTTTCAAGAAAAGAGTCATTTCTTGCTTTTCTTTCTTGCTCTTGATCAACATTTTTTGCCCTCTTGGCGTCCACTCACTGATTATTCTTTTTGCATAAGCAGAAACCTGATGGAGCTAAATAAGCAGTTGGAATTGCCACTTCGTCATCTGCTGAATGCTTTGCTTCACCTGAAAGTCAAATAAAATTTACCAGAACACTTGAATGGAAACTTGCTTTTGTAAATAAAGAACTATTCCTATTGCATATTTCAGGCTGTAAGCTTATGTATAACTTGTTTGATGTTGGTTTCGTTTCTGCATTAACAGGTAATTCTGTCATGATTTTTCGTTTCAGTTAGAATCCTCTTTGGAAATATGTCTAATTGTTAGAAATGCGTTTTTACAATCATCACTGAACGACTTTAGTTTAATTGCACGTTAAATCATCTAAGCTCTTGTCTTTCAATTTGATTTTTTGAAAAATATTGAATGCTAAGTTGTGGTAATCACTATGATGCTACTGTCTATTTTTATTTTGTGCAAATTTTGATAAATTTGTTCTGATTAGAAATGGTTAGAAATCATCATTCGCGCTCTTTTGTTATTGTAGTGAGCGACTGGTGGTTGTTAAATGGATAACTAAAAGCAAAGTATGTTCGTGATAAAATCATAAAAGTGAACTCACGAGGTAAGAAACTGTTGTATGTAAGCTGAATTGGTTCATCAAGTTATTTTCCCCTAGGAGGCTAGGACTGAAAACTAATGGACGCTTGGTTAAAAAAAGAAAAAATTAACAAAGCAATCTTTTACCCCTCTAGTTTGGTAACCGGTTCGATGGTTACGATGCAAAGTTGTAAAAAGTTGAATGTATAAAGTTGATGCTTCTCAAATAGTGGTGCCTATAGTAACCCGTACATGAATATAGGAAAGTATGGTTTTGTGTTTCTTTTTATTTTTGTCAAATGTGTTGGTGGACATTTCAAATGATGTTGCACATGCTCGAATATGCGGAAAATACTATTAATGTGTTGCTAAAAGCATCCGGAAAAGTGCTTTCTAATAGCATAACAAATTTAATTTTAATTTAATTGATTTACTTTATAATACCATATTTATCTCTTCACTCATTCACTAATTACCAAGCGTTTTCTTTGCTTTCGCCATCTATTCAAAAATAAACCCTAATTTCTTTGTTTATTTTCCTGATCGATCGCAATTTTTCTTTTGCCACAAACCATGATACAGGTTACTAGTCGTCATTCCTCTATATCATAATACTTGAATTCTTTGTATTTTGAACAAACCTTTTTAGAGTAATTGAAACTTTATTATTCTATTAAAAATCTCGAAAATAATGGCCTCTTGTCCTCATTACCCATCTTCGACATCTAGAACTTTTTCCTCTGCTTATCTTTCTTCATTCTCCAACACAGATCGATCGTATGCATCTGTTGTCGCGGACTTCCTTCGCATTTCTACCCCTTTTGCTTCCTATAGGTTATTAAATAAACCTTGGATTTGGGGAAAAAATATCAAAGAACTTTGCTTTAGGTGTGGAGATCATTCACACAAGATTGCAAATTGCAGAGAGCCAGTGCGTTACTCTTCTTGTGGATTTTTTGGACATAAAAGCTTTCAATGTTCCTCCTCCTTTCCGATTGGTAATGGTAAAAAAGAAAAAATTGAGTAATCATTGTTTTTTTTAAATCTCTTATCGATCAGAAAACGCTTACTAGATTTGGTTTCTTCTTCTTTAACTTCCGAAGGACTTTATTTATGTGATAAAATCTTGTGGCAGCAAAGTAGGTAGGGATAAGTTTAATGCTGAAATATTATTAGAAAGAACAGAGATTTTCTAAAGAGTGTTGAGGATGATTATATTGGTATGGGGCAAGTTAGTTTGTCTGAGCTTGAAGATAGTGTGTTAACTATTGATACACAAATGTGTTTTCATGATGTTGATGATTTAGAGGTGTTAATGATATTTTTCGTCAACACCGGAGATAATTTTAAGGAAATGGACCTAAGTGGAAAATGGAATTATTTAGTTTCTACAAGCTTGAATTAGTTCACTGTTTCCTAGATATCAAAGTCTTAAGCCCGAAAATTAGTTACTCTTCTCTTAAAGGGTGAGTATTACGCTCACGGGACTTAACAATCAATAATTACCTTGGAATAAGGGTTCCCTAAGCACAACACAAGATAGAAAGCTAAACGACATGTAAAATGTAGATCGTCCAAGCGCTTTTTGGGCCAGCTCGGTTCTCTTATCCATCGGTCCAATGCACTGGGCTCATCTCATGGAGGTGCTTGCGAAAATGTAGTTGTGTTGTTGTTGTTCGCCGCAATTAATATAATGGGCATTTCCCAGCATCATCCCACGCAGAAAGAGCGCGGAGCCCCGGCCCCGGGGCGGCCAACGTAAAGCGAGGAGTTGAGTCTGAACAGGCGAGCCAAAGTCACTTTCGTAACCATACTACCTACACCTAACACGTGTCCAGTCGAACGGGAACACGCAGCGCAAACAAACGTGAGCCGCTATACCGAATCCTCCGCTGGCCATCGGAGACCGAGTGGTAAGGCCATGATCTGCAGGGGAACAGATCACTCATTCTTCTATTGGGGACAGGTGCACAAATGACAACTCCAAACGTCACACATCCGCCGCCTACCGTTTAGGTGGCACCAACGAGATCCGGAGAATCAATGGATTCTTTTTTGGGATCAATTCATCCTTCCCGAACGCAGCATACAACTCTCCGTTGTACTGTGCTCTTCAAGTGTGCTTGTTGGTTTCATTAGAGCAAGGCACCAATGTTTATACTGACCCTGGTAGATCTATCAGCGAGCTTGAATCAGCTAGTTCGCTGTGAACCATGAAAGAAATCCATTCCCATATCTAATAGTTGTTATTCCTCTGAGCATCGGGTATCTGAAAGAACTCTACTGAGACAAAAAGATGGGCTGTCAAGAACGTAGAGGAGGTAGGATGGGAAGTTGGTCAGATCTAGTATGGACATTTGGACAAGTAAAGGAGGCTGTTGCAATAGAATAATCCGCAGCCTGATAGGAATTCAGTAATTTCCATGAAGTATGGTTCTGTGCATATGATTGAATGCATAGCTATTGTAGGGTTACAACATTTATGTGAAAATGACAGAAGCCGCTATAAAGGGAAGAAACACATCCTGCACCTTCACCTGCGAAGCGCTACACTCCTACTTATAAAATTTTAGGAATGATGCATTGTTTTTCAAGAATCTCGATCTCTCCTATCAATTTAGTATGAGTTTCGGAATAATCCTGGCCGGGTGCCGAGGGCGAGAGAGAATAGAGAATTCCAATTGCTTAGTAGCAGTTGAAAACGAATTGTGATTTCAGACTGAAAACGAATTATGCCCTATTAATCTCTAATTAGAAGCAGCTATTGTTCTCTACTGGGGAAGAACGTATTGAGATGAACAATTCCATCAATTACTAGATGGAAGACGAGCTCTTACAGACGGAGCTGCAATACACTTCAACCAACGGGAGGACAAGGCGCCTATGATACCTAGGAGGGAGTAGTCTGTACTATTAACTTGCGCATTTTCGTCCTCATGATCAACGAGAGGCCAGCTAAAATCCTGCAAATAAAGCAAAAACCGCTCCCATTGAAAGTACATATTGGAAATGTGCCAGTTTTCCTTGCGATGGGCCTGGAAGAGGGGGCACATGTCAAGTATCCGCCTGGGATCATGTCTTTTTAGGTTTATTCTGGATGTACAATGCAACTTCAGTAGTCATTTTCCATTTAAGTTGGAAAGTGCAGTCGGATGTATGGGGTACTATAAGTGGTCGGGGGGTGGTAACTCATATAACAAGAGGAAACTTTGCACAGAGTTCCATTACTATTAATGGTTGGCTTCGGGATTTTTATGGGCATAGGCATCTCAAGTAATTCAGTCTTGCGGAAGAGTGCTCATCCGGATCAGTTCGTGAGAACACCTTTTCTTTTAATAAAAAATAGGAAGAGGATTTGACTCCAATGTTTATACTGGACTTGAGATCATGTGGGAAAGTTGGTGGCCCGCGTGTGAATTCTGAGGCGGCATGATTCCTGATTCGTTTGGTAGATCCAATTGAGGTGGTTTTCGTTTACCAGCACGTAGGTGGTCTAAGTTCCTATGACCGAGTCTTTCTGGCCCCTGTGAACATTTTCTTTTTGTGTTAAAGAGGGCCCTCTAACAGGTGAAAAGTGGTAGGTGTCCACTAACGGCTATTCTCGGCTCGGCTCCGATAACGCAATTCCGGGAGGAGTCGGTAGTTGGGCACTGGATCCCTTCGAACCTGGAGAACGTCCAGTTGGACATGAGCTACGCATACAGATCATGGGAAAGTTCCATCGCACAGAGCCGAACACGAAGCGAGAGGTTCGTCTGCATCTGAAAAGCTAAGGACTCGGCCTATGATTCAGTCTTCCCCGACCAGTCAACTTATGCTTAACCGTCCCTTTCCGAGCACTTTTCTCAATTCGATCTGAAAGAGGTAGAACATTTTCCCAGGATTATTATCAATAGGTTACTGTATAGAATGAAAGAAAGTTTTCTATTTTGACTTATTAATTATCTGTAGAACCCTAGCTCGATATTTCATATCAGCGTGGAGCGTACTCTTGGTTAGTTTTTCCTGGCTACGTCTTACTACACTCGCAGGTTTCGAGCTACTTGGCTAGCTTCTCCCAGCGACTAGTTAAAAGCATGTACAGCGGGAGTGGGTGAAGAGGTAGTATCCATCGACTATCCCGAGCTTTTTTCCTACAAGGCCTGCGAATACCCTCCTAAGTGAAAGCAAACAGGCGAATAGGCCGGGGGATTAAAGGAAAACGGAGATTCTAACGTTTAGACTAATTGTCGGAAGCTTCTTATTTCATCTTAGCAGCATTCCGAGTAACTCCTCAACCCGTAGTTCCCGCTGAAGAAGCAGGGGTTGCGATAGCCAGGCCTTAGGCTTCGCTTTCCTTGACTTTAGAGGGGGTAGGATGGGATTTCAAGTAGTCGTCTACACTTAAAAGCTTTCTTGTCGGTAGCGGCAAGAATCTCATTTTTAGGGTACGGGACTGCCCTAAAGGAAGACTTCGGTTTTGGCTCGTGCTTCTAGACATCTATTGCGATCAGCGATGCTACGTACCTTCGCTTTGTCCCGAACTCAATAAAACGAGTGTGAAATCAATATAAAAAAAATTTGGTACCTAACTAATACCAGGAATCTTAAAGATGACTTCCATCCTGGACTGCTACAAATAGAACTTCGCTAAGAAAGTGCCACAGCATGAATCCGTTCCTGCGTCAGCTATCCCCGGACTTGGGATATTACCACCACATCACAGGGAAGGAATAATTCTTCTTTTGACGATCCCAGATGATTGATTATTACGGAATGAATGAGCATATAATTAATAAATAAGATATTTTGACCTATTAATAAGAGAAATCTCTAAAATAGCAACTTTTGCAGCTATGCCGGATGAAAAAATTCTTCTTTTTCGGGTGGGCACATTTTAATGTGTCTCCTAATAAACCCCATTCCGAAAAATGGGCGGGCAAAAACAAGGAAAAAGGGTTTTGGTAGCGAGAGTGAACAGAACTTGAATTAGCAGAGTTAATGAATGGTCTAATCCTCTTGCCCGTGCTATCTAGGCTAAATGACTTGGATTTGGCATGAGAGAAGGAGCAAGTGCTGTTCAGCTAAGTAAAACACCGAAGAATCCAACAATTAATATATTGGGGAAGAAACCCAAGATCTCAATAAGCAGAGCGTAAATAATCAATCTCGTTAACAATCATACCACTCACAAGCAGCCTTATACGAAGTAAATTTCTGATGCTTAAAAGCAGTTGTAGCATATAATTGTAATAAAAGCGGATTCTTTTGGGATGAGTTAATACCTGAATAATTTTCCTCCTTAATCTTCGAAAACATAATCAATGATTTAGAGATATCACGCTCGTGAAAATGTAAGAGAACGGTACAGTAGTTTCGACCACGGAAGTCCAAGAAAGCGGGAAGATAAAACTTGTAATTTCTGTATGCATCTGCCATAGTGATAATAAAATCTTCAAACCTAGCTTGTTGCACACACTTAGAGAATTCAGATTCCATTTTCGAAAGAGTAGAGAATGTTTTTTTTGCTATTTCACTATTCTAGTAGGAAAACCTTAATATTAAGATTTCTCTCCCGAAATTGATCTATCTGGCAGTTCACTCCACTCTGACTGATTCTCTTGCTTCTCTCTGGCCCAGGGCCTACGGATCTCCTCAGACATTTCGTTTTGGATAGCATGTCCGCTCTTCAATCGCAGGCTGAGCTCGTCTCGTCACAGGGCTCTCGGTAGCAACAGTCCGGAAAAAACTTGTTTCGAGAAAGATAGGACTCTGGTTGTTTCAACTAACGGTTCTTGTTGTAATGAAAGAGTTGGAGTTCGATCCTCTTCCAAAGTCATTCTCTTTTCCGGAAGCAACGATAATCAAGGCAAGGAAATCATTCCTGTGCGGTTCCGTGTCGCATCGTGCTTTGTAGCATGCTTTCAAAAGAAGATGCTCATGTCCCTCTGCCTTTCCGTTTCCTAGACTCATGCTCTAGGCTCCTAGGTTTGTGTTGCGGCCGCTGCATATAGATATCGATCTAACTCTGCTTGTCTTGGAAGAGTATATTCTAGTCCATCAAGACCCAGGCATTCGCCAATCCTGCACTCCTGAAAGACTCATTGCCTGATTAGGATTAGCTTAGCAACCTTCGTAATTAACATACTGGCAAAAGAGTTTCTTTATATGATTGACTCCGCAAATTTCTAGCTCTCTAGATTCCCCATGAATGATAAACGGTTGTTCGCATAGAAGGGAAACCAAACTAGTCGCTTTAAGGAATAACGAAAGTTGGGCATTGAGTAAGCGACGCCTTTCCCTTAGACGCTATTGAAAGCTAAACGACCTACTTGTGGGCCAAGGCCAATTTTGGGGAAATGTTTGGAATTGAGCGAAATACCTTTTTCATGTGGAAAACATAAGGTAGTATGTAAAGGAAGTAGCTAAACTGCTCATAGAAATTAAGCTAAGTGTCGATTCACTCTTTATTGCTCATTGACTTGTATACATAAGTGTTTACAAATGAAATCCCCAAATTTATTTAGAAATTAAGGTTTACTCTATAAGAAGAGAGTACAAGATTGGGGAATGAGAATTCGGCCTCGAAAATGTGACCCCTGGGGTCTTATTTATAGACAAATCGGGACTCCTTTTGTCATTAGGTCAGCAGAAGCCTCTTTCGGGTGCAGCAACTACCAGCTATGTGTCCGTCGCTCTTTACATTTCCGTTTCGGTTGCCTTGGCTTTTAGAAAACTAGTCTCATCCTTTGGGAGCCTCTCTCTGATGTTACTTCTTCCTCTCGTATCTATACCAAGCCCGTTGGTATGAATAGCTTTAAGAAAGGCTTTCGTCTTTTGGTCAAAAGCTTCCGGTCTTGTCATCAAGTCTTCATGGTATTAGTGTTCGTGCTTCAACTTCCCATGTTCCGCAAACCGTCACCTTTTCGGTATCGACACTAAGAAAGTTAGTGTGGATGATTCTTCTTTTCAGAAGCTTTGGTTTGCTCTCGGTGAATTTCTGGAAAGGGTTTAGGTTTAGGTGTTCCGGAAGGATGCTTTCGGGGTATTACTTATTGATTTCTGAAGTTGTCCCTTGGTGACCATCAAGCTTAGGTCTTGATAACTGGCTTTCGGAAGGTTCCTCTTCTGTTTCGGCTTCTTGGGCCTTTGGCTCCTTCATCTCCTTTTGTATCAGTATTAAGCAAATTAATGTCGTCAGCCCTTTCATCTCCCTTTACTTTGCTTGATACTTCTTGTTAAGTCATTGGTCTCGGATCATAGGCTTTCGTCCTTTCTTTCCCATTTGCTTCGGGCTTGAGGTAATTGGCTTTTGGAATTGAATTCACATTAGTTGTCCTCCATTTCAGCTCTACTCTGCCGATATCCCTTTTTCTTGTTGGTTCCAAGTTTTCTCCTTCCAGGAACCTTGTCCTGGTGTCGGGTCTTATGCTGGTAGCGGTTCGATACCCCTCCACCGATAGATTTTTCCTGTTTTGAATTTTGGCTGTAACATTCCCCCCCCCCCCTCTTATGAAGGGGTATTTTCGACTTTTCAAGTTGAACTTTGGCTTACGTAACCGCTTCTTTCCTCCTATATATACCCTTTACGTTTCCTTTTATCAGCTCCTTTCGTCTTCTTCATCATTGCCTGCATTTGAAATTTTTTCTCGGAAAAGTATATGTTGTTCCAAATTTCTATACTTAAGTTATTCCCAAGTAAGTATTACTTCGTTTCTTTCGAAGTAGTTTGAAATGATTTTATCCAATCGTTTTTGCAATCTCTATTAATGGTGTAACTAGTACGGAGGTACAATATGTATCTTTATTTGGCCTCAAACAAGCATATTTAGGAAAATTACTTACACTTGTTGCATTGATTATACAGTTGAAACATTTATTATTCCTCGTCCTTCCGAGCCGATGTGATTATCAAACTTGTTTGTCGTGAGTTGGTTTCGACCCTTACAGTCAAAACCAATTCCTGGCAATCAGTCTCGGGTTGACTTAGCAGTTTCACCAAGAATTTTTATATTCTATTCTTCTGAGGATGCATGGGGGATAACCTATTGTTATCGTCGGAATGCTCCTGGAAGAGTAGAAACTGCCTCTTCTTAGCAGTGTTTTACCTTGATTTATAAAATATACAGATTATACTTGGTAGTATGGGGAAGAAACACATTGCTTCCAAACCTGACAGGATTTGTCCTTTGTCGAGCGATTCTTCTTCTCTAAAGAAGATTGGCACTGTCCAAAAGCATTCTTTGATATCATCTCAAGAGCAAGTCAATGTTATCCTTCAGGACTTTAACATATCTGTTGTTGAAGCCATTCCTCCACATGAAACGGATACCATCTCCTCTCCCCCGAAAGGATACTTTGCCTGCTCCGCTATTCATATTTGGCATGGGAGTTTTATTCCTTTTCCTGAGTTCATTTCCCGATTCTTGCAATATTTAGGAATTGCTCCTATCCAGCTTTCTCCAAATACTTATACTTACCTGCTAGGCCTGGAACTTTTATCCTTAGAGTCCGGTAATCCCTCTTTAAACCCCATTCTTCTTGATTACCTAGTTCGCCCTTCCAAGCTTAGTGATGTAAATCACCAAATTTTCCGTGCGAACCCCACAAAGAAATTGCTATCTGAAGGAACTGTGAGATTCAAAGAGTGGGAAACCCAATTTGTCTTTGTATGATGTCCCTTTGGCATTTCTGGCAGCTTCCACACTCCAAGTATTAAACTCGAATACATTCTTTTCTCGTTTTTATCATAGATGGTTAACCTTCATTCCATGTGTGACACCCCACGTCCGTTAATGTCATTCTTTAACAGAATGCATTAAGTTTCGTGAAGAGTTATAGGTAAACTGAAATAGAAACATCACAAGACAGATATAAAATAACAGCGGAATTTAAAACTTTATTTTCGGAATAGAAAACATTGTGGTCCAAATTCAGTTACAACATAAGTCTGAAGTACAGAAAACCCATTACATCAAATTAAAGTATCTGTCTTGTACTAAAATCATCAGAGTACAATAATATAAAAGCATAGTCCTCAAATAGAGCCATCTTAGAGTAGTCAGGAAATCAAAGCGGTAAATCTAAGCAGCTCCAAGCAGAACGAAAGAGAATGATCCCAACAGAAACAGATGGTAGACTTAGGTGTATTTCTAGTGACAGGTTTTACTCCCAAGAATAATAACAGGAAAGCCAACAGAAATGACAGGTCTTACCCCCAACGATAATAACGAGCTCCTAAACAAGCAAGACTAGATGTACCCTAACCACTACCCCAATCGATCGGCTCCCTACCCTATAGATACGATGTGCTGGCCCCATAGTATGATGTATCACTTCCTAAAGTGGCAACCCTTTTTTCGAGAGGCACATCCATATCTATTGATGCTATAATGTCTTTTATCCCAAGCAAGCAGATTCATGCATGCACATGAGTCCGACGGAATGCGCCATCAACACCCCCACTCAGATGAACCTCTTATAATCAGCTCAATAAGTGTGCCCTGACCCCTATCTAGTTCGGGGTCCCCCTTTTTGATACCAAGATGGGTTACTGACTGATATGGGTCCTACACAACAGATGATACAAGCCACCCCCTAGGCTTGCATCCCCACTACTAGTATTTTGACAGGTTGTGCCAATAGATTAACAAGCTGGCATAACCCTACCATATAAAACATGTTAAGTCTGTCGGGTTTATATAACCCGCCCCCAGAAATTTAACAGATTTACTTAACCCCTCATCGATAAGCAAGTTTACTTAACCCTTACACAATTTTGACAGGTTCATATTACCCTCACATATTTAAACAGGTTAAGTATTACAAGTTAACAAGTTGTTATCATTCTTCCATTCATGTCTGTTAATGCACTAGACCTCTCACATTAAGTCGACCACTTATGGATGCTGGATATGTTGGGCAGTTTCGGGCAGACTTCTACCACAAGTCGGACTTAACCTCGTGTCTTAGCACCGTTACCTATACATTTACACATAGACCCCTCACTTTAGATTAACCACTTGTGAATGTTGGATTTGTCGGGCGGTTCCGGGCAGACTTCTACCACAAGTGTAATCTAATCTTGTGTCTAAGTGCGGTTATAGTTTCTATTTACTGTAAATTTAGGCATGTTAATTCTTAAACAATTTTTCATGTTCATCAAAGGTTATTCCCCAAATCCCAGTCTAATTCACGATACGAGTTATGCCCCAAATTAAAGTTTTAGATCAAGGTATAAATTATGCCCCCAAATCCCAATCATGTTTTACAATACAAGTTATGCCCCAATTTATCATTCCCATCCATTCTCAATTTCAATTGTTCGCATATTTCGGCGGTAAGCCTAGGCTTGAAGGTCGCCTGGCTATAAAAATAAAAAGGGAAGGAGGAGAGAAGAGAACATAAATAGGCATAATAACAAAACAGACATATGATGACAGAAATAGGCATGCTAACAGAATAGGCATATGGTGACATAAATAAACGTAGTAGCAGAATGGGTATATAATGACAGAAATAAGCATAATGACAGAACAGGCATATATAACTAAACAGAGGATCGGGTGTACAAGTAGTGGAAGATCTGTTTAGTTATAATTCAGGTAATTAACAGGCAAAAGTTTAGATCCAACATATAAACACGTCAGGATTACTTATTAAATGTTTATATCTAAAAGCAACATAAACTCACAAGGACTGGATCTAAAGAACAGGGAAATGACTGATGATGTTGTAGCGGAGATTCTTGTATACGTATAAGTTGTTGTTGCAGAAGAATAGACTAATTCAATTTGAGTTGGGGAAGCATCTCGTTGTCTCCATTGTTTTTGATGAATAAAACAATTGAAATTAGGTCCTATTTATAGCCTACCATCAACGCTACCATCAACGAGTCTGGTCAAGAAACAAGTCCTGGTTCACAGAATGGATCTTCCCCAGATCTGGGTGGGGTCGATGAGTGCGATCTTTGAATACTCACAGACTACCGGTACAGATCGCACGTCATCGACAGACGCATCATGTGATTCTAGGAAACTAAGCATGACAGACCCTTTTGGGTCACAAGAAATCTCAAGAGTCCTCCCATTGAAAGTCAAAGGCAACGACCCTCCTCTCACAGTTTAGAATGTCACCATACATGGCTAGCCAATCCATCCCTAGAATCAAACCATAGCTTATGAAATCAAGCTCGTATGTGACACTCAAACTCGATGCCCAACACAGATATTCTCAACCCCGATAAATCATAGACAGATGAGTCGTACCCCTAATGGGGTTTGAGACAACAACGGGATCCAAAACCATACTAGTACTAAGGTGTAGAGACTCAGCCGCAGAATCAAATATAAAATAATGTGAAACGCCAGAATCAATAAGATTTCTAATAGGATGATCGGAAAGAGAAATCAAACCTTCAACAAAAACTTTCCTACCTCTATCTGGTACATCGGCCACGACAGCATGCATATGCCCTCCGGAAGATCCTGCTCTTTAGCCATGTCCTTGCTTCTTCGGGCAGTCCTTAATAAGGTGTCCGACCTCTCTACATTGGAAACAAGCATTCTTTCTTTTTCTGCGATCTTTGCTCAAATGACCCATGCGTCCACAACTATGACATTTCCTCTTTTCTCGGGCTTTGTCATTTTTACGCCCTTCTTTTGTTGTTGTTGTTCTTTCTTAGGCCATACTTTCTTGTTTTGTGTTTCATCTATCTTAGCCTCTTTATTTTCACCTTTATCTTCTTCGTGCTTCTATGTCATATCAGGGAGTTTCTCTAAAGTTGCCCCATCGGAAATATGAGACATAGCCAATCCATGAAGGGGTTCATTTAAACCTATTGCAAACCTCAAAGCATTCTTGTGCGGGGTATTCACTAGCTCCAAACCAAACTTTGCCAATTGATTGAACTTATTGACATACTCTTTGACAGACATGCCTCCTTGCTCAAGTGCCAAAAAACTTTCCATTTGCATACTTTGCTCGGCTTGAGAAAGAAACTTCATCTCGAATCTCTGTCGGAAATCATCCCAAGTCTCAATTGGACGCCCTGCTTGCGTCACTTCCCACCAGAATGAGGCCTCATCATTCAGCTGCCAAATGGCTAACTTAATCTTCCTACGATCATCAACCTCAAAAATCCCAAACAAATCCTCCATCTCTTTAAGCCAATTCCTTGCTTCTACAAAAGTCTCAGTTCCTCGGAATGGCTTCCCTCCCATAACACAGAAATCCTTGCATATCTTGGATAAATTATTCGCTCGCGGAGGAGGAGGAACAACTGTTTTGGCTGAGGGAGGGACGTTTGCTTGGCCTCCGGCAGGCGTCATAGCCTCAAGATACCTACGGAACTAAGCCGGTATCGTAACACCCTCGGGAAGAATCAGTTCCCCAGACATACTAAAATGAAAAGGAAAAGAGATTCAAACAGAGAATCGAAAGATATTTCATATGGCCTTGGGGAATATGTTTTTCAAAACATAATTTTCTTTTAAATACGCTTTCTTTTAAAACCTTTTGAAAACAATTTTCAAAACCTTTTTATCCGATCTGGTAACCTTCATCTTTGATACCAAATGTGACACCCCACGTCCGTTAATGTCATTTTTTAACAGAATGCATTAAGTTTCATAAAGCGTTATAGGCAAACAGAAACATCATAGGACAGATATAAAATAACAACGGAATTTAAAATTGGATTAATTGTCAAGAATAATCCGAAGTTTAATGTGTCTTCCCATAATAATCCCAAGTTTGGATTATTTCTGAATAATCCGAAGTTTGGGGGTGTCTTCCCATAACGATCCCGATGACTTTTTGACGTGTTATTTTGGGATCAATATGGGAAGACACCCCCAAATTTTGGATTAATATTGGAAGAACCAAGTAAATGGGATTAATATGGGAAGACACCCCCCAAACTTCGGGTTATTCAGAAATAATCCAAACTTGGGATTATTATGGGAAGACACGTTAAACTTTGGATTATTCTTGACAATTAATCCTTTAAATTTTTATTTTCGAAATAGAAAACATCATGGTCCAAATTCAGTTACAACATAAGTCTGAAGTACAAAAAACTCATTACATCAATTTAAAGTATCTGTCTTATACTAAAATCATCAGAGTACAATAATATAAAAGCATAGTCCCCAAAAAGAGCCATATCAGAGTAGACAGGAAAGCAAAGCGGTACATCTAAGTAGCTCCAAGCAGAATGAAGGAGAGAATCCTAATCAAGCTTGAGTATTCCCAACCTGAAAACTTGGGGGAAAGGAAGATTGAGAAAACAAAACAAAACGGGTCAGACATAAAGTCTGACGAGTCCAGTTACTTTTAGCATACAAATAAGTAAAAGCATCATGATAAGTATATAAACTGGATGAGAGATATAACAATATCATAAGACAAGTATAACTGACTGAGCAGGATAAACAGAATATAATATATTGCATTTCTCAAGTTCTTTTCTCTGCACCAATACTAGTATAACAGAAACAAAATGATCCTAACAGAAATAGATGGTAGATTTAGGTGTACTTCTGGTGATGGGTTTTACCCCAACAATAATAACAGGCAGCCTAACAGAAATGACAGTGTTACCCCCAGCGATAATAACGGGCTCCCAAACAAGCAAGACTAGATGTACCATTATTTAATTAAGAATTATTTAGTTTATCATTATAATGTTCTTTTAAAATTACGGGGTGTTACACCATGTCTATTTTTACTGCAGATGCTGCCCCCAAACTTCCGGGCTTTTTGGATAAGGAGTTAAAAGACCTTCTTGGCGCCGCTTTTGAAAAATTGGGCAATAGGTCCTCGTTACTGACCTTTGCTATCCTCCGAAGGCATTCCCCTTTGTCGCCTAGTCAATCCATTATTGGGCAACCTCCCCTGATTTCACTCAGTAAAGTGATTCTTTCTTTCTCACTAGAAACATGTAACGACCCGTGTTTTTCGACCATTTGAATATGAATATTTAAATTAGTTTTAAATATGACATTTGGAATATTAATGGAGTTTAATATTTAATTCGTTATTGAAACGAAGTTGAACGTTATAATTTATATATAATATAAAATTGAGCTTGAAAATGACGTGCAGTTCGTAAATTGGAGTTTTGAACTTCAACTGAGAATACAGGAATCGATATAAGTCGGATTTCTGTGAAACAAGACACGTTGGAGCCGTATTGACGATAGTTTTCATATGAAAGAGAAAAATCCAGATTTCGTGTTATAGTTTGATATTTATGGCCAAATCAAATTTTGAAATAGTCGCTATGGAAAATCGTTATTTAAAATATACACGTTAAAATAGCCGTTTTGCAAACGAACTCAGATTTCGACAAAACCAGTTTCATTAGAACCGTATCGTTAAATTATTATTAGAAAATCAAACTGCGTGGAGAACCGATATCGTATGTGGCCACGGTAGCCAAAAACGCTCGTTCAAAATTCTATAGCATACATTTAAATAAGTAAATGGATATTGGAGTGTAACTTGAGCAGACGATCGAATTAGGCCACGAAACCAGTTCCGTTGAGTTCGTATCGTCGATTAGAGTCAGGATATGTATATAGTTTGTTATTTTTAGAGATCAAGAAATTTGGCGGTAAAAAGGGTAGGGCGGTTCGGGGTAAAAATAGCCTATCGGGGCAACAGTCTCAGAATGTGACGAAATTAGTGCCGTTGGGTTCGTATCGAAAAGTTATTGTCGATGTTCGCAGTTTCAAGTGGATTTGATTTATCTGGTGACCGTGGAAAAATTAAACGTGTGTTCATTTCCGGTTTCATAAAGGAAATTTTTCCATACGACCTCGGATTTCGACGAAACTTGTCCCATTGAGTCCGGAATACCTTTTCACATCAAGAATAGTTTTTTTATCAGAAAACAGAGATCGTCTGTAGTGGTTTTATTGCGTTACTTCACGATGAAGTTTCATTGAGAATATTACAATTTTATATATCAGTCCATCCACACTTCAAGTATAAGGGAACGGTGAACACATGTTACTTAAAGTTTAGCCTACCAAAAACGTACCGTCATTCATTTAAACCATGAACAGCTATTTGGAGGGAGAAACGTACCTACCGCACATGCCTAAACCCCTATTTTTACAGATGAGACTGAACCGTGAAGACAAAGAAAGAAAAATAAATAAATCAATTTGGTTTCCTTGGCGGCCACACTTTCTGAAATCCTTGGTGGCCACGTTTACTTCAAGGCCACGTTTTTACTCCTATATAAAGCTGCTACTTGCGTTCATTTCTTTGACTTCCTTCTAGTTGAAGGGATCCTCCCACTTTGATGTACAACTGAAAAAAAAAAAAGGAAAGGGGAACCGAAAGGAAAAGGGGCACGGTGGGTGGGGGGATCATGAAGTAGCGCCTGTATGGAGAGGGTTAGGGAAAGAAGGATAGTGGGGTTTTGAACATGGACGTGCTGTGAAGCAGCGACGGTTGAGGGATCCTGGAAGAAGAAACAAGGCGCCCAATACTTCTGGCGAAGCACCTGCTGCCGTGGCGCGCTTCTCAGCGCCGTTGGATGAATTTCCGATGGCTCGGATCATAGTGCAGCGATGGTTGTTCTAGGCAGAGCGTGGGTTCAATGGAAGACATCAGTATGAAGCAGTTGTACAAAGTAAAACCGAAGAGTTTCGGATCAGCCACTTCACGCTTTGAAAAGGAAACGTAATTAGTCATTAAAACCTTAATTGTAATTATTATATTAATTAAGATTTTCGTTGGTACTAAATGATGCTGATATTGGTGTCGAACAGAAAATTTGAACAAGAGAGAAGCATACGAAAGGAGGAAAGCCGGACCAGTACTCTTACAAGTCGGAAACTATCAGACCGTATAATCCTTAAGCCAAAGATCATAGACTTTACAAGCTTTTGGAATTTCTAGAGCATGGTTAAATCGGCCTGATAATCAACCCTTAAAAGTAATTATTTACTTTACATTAAACATGATCAGTTAATTTATTATATCGGAAATGGTAAACGTTTTAAATGGAAAGCATGGCAGGAAATTCTTGAGATTTTGGGCAAATTGTTCTACCGCAAAAATAGGGTTTAAATGAGGAATATTAATTCAAATTTTGATTAGGAAAATTTACCATTTAATTAAGTTAAATTGGTGATTAAGGTTTAGTTAGAATAATTAATTATTTAATTAAATTGTTAACTTACATCGTTAATAATTTGCCATATCTTATCAGAATTGGACGGACAAGGTTGCACTAGAACCATCATACCGAGTACCACGCTGTGGAAAAGATTGGGACGACTTTGGAATCAACTGATATTTTTCCGGTTAAATTAAACACTTGTTTAATTTAACTGAAGCGCACTGTTTTATCAACAATTGAATCAGGTGAGTTAAACTCACTCAGTTTACCCTTTTTATATTTTATATAAATTGGGTATTTTTATTTTGTGTGCTCTATTTGCTGATGGTTGCCTGTTGCTAGTTATACACTTGTTTGTTGATTTAACCGATGAAATTAAACTGTGTTTAATTTCAGTGAAATACCAAATCGTTATTTTTAACGATTGATTCCAATAAAGGTAACTCACCTTGGTTGGTCACGTTTATTTATAAACGTGTTTAAAATGGTTGAATTGGTTGAATTGCTTTTGGTTGATGGTAAATGGTCGTTATTTAATTTATCAGTTAAACAAAACTGAATAGTCTGATTTGTGATAACCATTTGGATACAGGGAAGAACAGGTTGGAGGGATCCAACCGGATTCCTCAAATGTATTATTTATTTTCATATGCTCATATATGAACTGATCTGTTTGTGTGATTGATTTGATGATTGATTATTGACTGAATATTCAACATCTGTTTGGTTTAAACCAATGGGCGATATTGGTTAAGTGTTTGGCAGAGTATGGCCTTTAAAACCAATCGAGTTATAGATATTGATTCACCGACAGGTGAATCGATAGAGTCGAGGTTATAAAATTTATTTTATAACCAGAGTTAGATTTGAATTATATTAAGTGAATAAAAGTTATTTAAGAAAAACAAATAAATATTTTATTTGTTTAAGACTTTGATTTGTTATGGATTTATTTTGCAAAGCAAATGCTGATGTTAATCAGATTTACCAGTTGAAGAATAAGAAATGAATTAAATGGTTAAACCTTGAAAATTTGTTTTGTAAAGAAACAAATAATTAGAATCTATCTAAATTAATTATATTTTTAAGCGAGGATTTTTGAAATCGGTTAATGAGAAAATCAAGTTTTTGAGTTAATTAAATCGACCGTTTGGAATTAGAATGGTTTACCAAGTTAATGTGTTTTGACTAAAATAGTTAAACGAATATTGTTTGATTTTAAATAAGGATTTAAAAGGGATTTAATCTTTAATTTAGTTAGTAAAGGGATTAACTACTAAAGTAGTTGATGTTTGAAATGAGTTATTATTTTAATTAATGATGAATTTAGGAATATATTTTTAAATGGGAATTCATTTAAAAAAGTTACCGAATGTGAGATGCAAGCCAATTGAATGGTGAAAGGAAATAAACATACTCAATTATATGAATTAAGTGAAAGGAGATTACGATAAAAGGGTTTATTACAAACCAGAGGTTTAAGTGAGATTTAAAGTGTAAGACGTTAATTTTACATTAACATTATTTGGAAATGAAATCAAGTAACAAGCGAGTTTGAAATGAGATTTCAAAAGTGGGAAAAGGTTAAATATATTTGAAAGGGGATTGGAAAATGTGAATTTGGGGTTGAATAAGGGGTTATAGGGTTGTATAACCAAACCAGAGTTAAATGGAATTTGTTTGGAGATTTGAATGGAATGTTGAGTTCCTGATTACAACTTATATTTATCTGAAGATTTGAACGTTGTTGATTAAGGTCTGAGAGGTAACTGAAATACCCCAACTTGAACAACATCGGGATTATCTGAAGATGGTATTAGTTGGTAGTCGTAAGAGAGATTAGCGATAATCGATTAGTTCCATTTGTGAAATAATAAAGCAACATTGGTGGAATCTTGGAAAAATATATATGTATATATAACAAGAGACCCAAAGTAAAGTAAATCAGTATGCAAGAATATGGTTATTCGAGATAAAATTAGTAAAACATAGTTATTCAAGTTAAGTCGCCATTGCGTACGACTGCTAGCGTAATTCGCAGGGCTGCAGATAGCCTACGGCGGTCGGATGTTTCCTGAGGGAATCAGGTGTAACCATTTGTGATCGCTGCGATCTAGAGTCGAGCGAATAGAGTAAGTCGAATGTTAGTTAATTGAAATTAGAAGTATTCAAATATCATATTTTTGAATATTAAAAGAATTGGAAGTTTCAATTTAACAAAAAGGAAATTAGTTTGTCAAAGGCCAAGTGATGCTAAATACTGAACCAGTGAACTCATTGGAGTGCCATGTTTGAAACACTGTTTATTTTGATAGTTAAAACACCGACTATCAAATCTGCCCAATACGATTGTTGGTACGGAAAGACCGGGATCGAATTTATTCGAAAACCATTCCGACCAACAAATACGTGAAGATATCAGAAGATGGTCGAGATGGAGCATTGAAGACCGTGGATTTTCATACGCGGAAGAACCACTAATATTCCCTGCCTGGCAAGCAGAGATAAGCCGTGATTTTATCGTGGTTGGAATCTACGGGTTGCAAGGACTTCTCGCTACTGATCCATGGGGTGATTCCTATATGGATGCAGTAGGAGAGTGCCTTCGGTTCATCCTGTTCCTGGATGACGTATATGGACGAATGTTTGACAGAGTATTTCCAAAGGGTCACGTACGTTGATTTCTTCAAACGTACGATAGTTGTTGGCGGAGAATCGCCGTTCTCTAGCTTTCAGCTAGAGTATTTTTGTGGACGTCAATTAGTGATATCTGACGGATCTGACGATGTGGCATTCAAAGTAAATGGCGACCAGATGTCAAGAGTTAATTCTGGCCTCAAGCCTCATCAACCGGGAAATGACAAAAATCGGGCAGGCAGCATGGCTATGTGGGTCGCTCCCATTAGGGTGTATAATCACCTATCTAGAGGAAATCCTATTTGCTTCTTTAATCTATGATTCGATGCTGTCCCTTGTCGGGAGACGGTTGCTGATCCCAACCGTCGGTGATATACATTCGATACACTCAAGCGAAATGAGTGGTCGGTCATGTGAGGGCCGGGTTGCAAGAAGTTCTTGTTGAACCCAGTGTATTCGTCTCTAGAGATACACTATCGGCAGGTGGACCCATACCTTGTCAAGGTCGGAATCCAATTTCCAATAAGCGCCTGCGGGTTTTGATTGTATACTATATATGTGGAGCGTGAGATGCAAGCGTTCCACTAGATTCTATTTACTTGTATTTAGACATTATTATAATATCAGACAAGATATTAGTTTCAAAACTGTTTTGGGTTATCGTAAGGTAAAAACCGTCCGTGTTTATGTGTGGATTTGGTCTTACGATTATCCTTTTCTCTGAAAAGGTTTTGAACTTTAAAATCATGATTGGATGATTCACCCTTATTACTGTGCGAGTTTATCTCACTCTGGTTCACCAGACTGACCCGGTGTTTTGTAAATGCTCGGGTTAGACCGGGTTGTACAGGTTCAGGTTATCGACTACTGTGAAGAGACGAGCTGGAAGAGTCCAGACGTATGATATTACTAGTATTCCGCTGTGTGTTGTATGAGGACAGATTATCACTGTCCAGATGTGTACTCTGATATTGTAAGTATTTTAAAAGCTTTCAGTAAAGGTTTATTTCTGTATTATATTTGTTCCGCTGCGATGTGAGACTCTGTGTTGTGGTGTTCTTCTTCCTCTTCTATTCTAATATTTCTATCTTATCTATTCTCACCCTCTAACTTCTTTCTATTAATGATCTGGAATGTTCGATGTCTGAATGGTCAACATGATAGTTTGATGTTGATTTTCGGAGTCGAAAATCCCGGTTCGTTACAGTGGTATCAGAGCTATTGGTTAAGTAATTACCTTGGCTCTGTGGCGTGACTCAGTAGAGATGGGGTTTGTAATACCCTAGATTGAGTTTGAGTGTATATATATGAGCGCGTATTTGTAAATTGATATAAAAACTGTTTATATTGTGTTGGTTGGTTTGTCGAGTAGTTTATGAATTCTGGTCGATATAGTAATGCAAACTGTGTCGATAAGTGTTTCTAAACTCTTGAACAGAATAATTCGACACAGTATGTTTTTGAAACAGGGTAAATGGAAATTTTTACCCGAAATATATTTTGATATAAACAAGGTATATATATATTAAAATTATTTTAATATATATATTGGTTGTGTTAATTTGTTTCAGATTTTAATCAAGATGGTTATAAATAACTAGTCAGGATTAGTGGAAATGTAATAAATCAGTCAGATGAATTAAATCTCAATTTAAATCAGAATTTAGATTGGAATTGTGAAAACATAGAAAAGAGTGAAAAAGAATTTTGGATTAAATATATGGGAATTTTAAGATCCTGGGAGATTTTAAAATTTGTTACAAGCATTGAAAGGGATATTTTGAAATGGATTTCAAAATGAAAGTGTTTAGAACTGGTTTTGAAAGTGACATAGTATTGAACTCACTTCAATAGCTGGTAAATAGATTCCGATAATGATCCGGACATCATCGGTGTTCATTTTCGAGTGGTAAGTGACGGATTACTACCAAAGATTTTGTTTTGAATTGCTTTAAGGAAAACAAGTTGTTTTGGATCCTGAAAGGAATATTTGACTTTGGAAAGAGCTGAACTGTTTAAAAACTCCCAGAAAAATTGTTTGAACAAAAACAAAATTAAATAGAATTTGGGAAAGCGAATATGAAACCAATTAACTGGAAATTGAATCGGGATATAATATATCGAGTAGAATCAGATTTTGAATTGTGAAACAGGAATCTGAAATGGTGTTGGACTGTTAAGTTAAGAGTTGGAATCAATGATGGATGGAAGTTGAGTTAAGTATGGGATTTGGATTGGACGCTTGAAGGATTTGGTTTTGAGGATAAAATTGGAATTTTGTTTGGGAATGCATTTGTATATGCTGACAGGGTGGCAGATGGAAAGGATATAGTGATATGCCCGACCAAAAAGGTACATGTTTATTTTTACATGGATTTGGTGATTTATGAGCTTATTGGCAGGCCGCTTGGCTGTTTTATTTTCTTTTGGATTGGAGAAGGCCTAGAAAGGCGAGTTGGAGTTGTACCGATTGAGCCGTACAGAGGAGGTGCTGGCGAAATTTTTCGAAAATTTAAAGTGTTAGAAAATTTTCGATATTTTTGAAAATATTTATTCACAGTATTGAATTGGTTTCTAATTTAATATAAAATTAGATTTGAAGTTAATGAGTTTATAACGTTCTTTCTTACCTTAGCAATTTCGAGGACGAAATTATTTTAAGGGGGGAAGAATGTAACGACCCGTGTTTTTCGACCATTTGAATATGAATATTTAAATTAGTTTTAAATATGACATTTGGAATATTAATGGAGTTTAATATTTAATTCGTTATTGAAACGAAGTTGAACGTTATAATTTATATATAATATAAAATTGAGCTTGAAAATGACGTGCAGTTCGTAAATTGGAGTTTTGAACTTCAACTGAGAATACAGGAATCGATATAAGTCGGATTTCTGTGAAACAAGACACGTTGGAGCCGTATTGACGATAGTTTTCATATGAAAGAGAAAAATCCAGATTTCGTGTTATAGTTTGATATTTATGGCCAAATCAAATTTTGAAATAGTCGCTATGGAAAATCGTTATTTAAAATATACACGTTAAAATAGCCGTTTTGCAAACGAACTCAGATTTCGACAAAACCAGTTTCATTAGAACCGTATCGTTAAATTATTGTTAGAAAATCAAACTGCGTGGAGAACCGATATCGTATGTGGCCACGGTAGCCAAAAACGCTCGTTCAAAATTCTATAGCGTACATTTAAATAAGTAAATGGATATTGGAGTGTAACTTGAGCAGACGATCGAATTAGGCCACGAAACCAGTTCCGTTGAGTTCGTATCGTCGATTAGAGTCAGGATATGTATATAGTTTGTTATTTTTAGAGATCAAGAAATTTGGCGGTAAAAAGGGTAGGGCGGTTCGGGGTAAAAATAGCCTACCGGGGCAACAGTCTCAGAATGTGACGAAATTAGTGCCGTTGGGTTCGTATCGAAAAGTTATTGTCGATGTTCGCAGTTTCAAGTGGATTTGATTTATCTGGTGACCGTGGAAAAATTAAACGTGTGTTCATTTCCGGTTTCATAAAGGAAATTTTTCCATACGACCTCGGATTTCGACGAAACTTGTCCCATTGAGTCCGGAATACCTTTTCACATCAAGAATAGTTTTTTTATCAGAAAACAGAGATCGTCTGTAGTGGTTTTATTGCGTTACTTCACGATGAAGTTTCATTGAGAATATTACAATTTTATATATCAGTCCATCCACACTTCAAGTATAAGGGAACGGTGAACACATGTTACTTAAAGTTTAGCCTACCAAAAACGTACCGTCATTCATTTAAACCATGAACAGCTATTTGGAGGGAGAAACGTACCTACCGCACATGCCTAAACCCCTATTTTTACAGATGAGACTGAACCGTGAAGACAAAGAAAGAAAAATAAATAAATCAATTTGGTTTCCTTGGCGGCCACACTTTCTGAAATCCTTGGTGGCCACGTTTACTTCAAGGCCACGTTTTTACTCCTATATAAAGCTGCTACTTGCGTTCATTTCTTTGACTTCCTTCTAGTTGAAGGGATCCTCCCACTTTGATGTACAACTGAAAAAAAAAAAAAAAGGAAAGGGGAACCGAAAGGAAAAGGGGCACGGTGGGTGGGGGGATCATGAAGTAGCGCCTGTATGGAGAGGGTTAGGGAAAGAAGGATAGTGGGGTTTTGAACATGGACGTGCTGTGAAGCAGCGACGGTTGAGGGATCCTGGAAGAAGAAACAAGGCGCCCAATACTTCTGGCGAAGCACCTGCTGCCGTGGCGCGCTTCTCAGCGCCGTTGGATGAATTTCCGATGGCTCGGATCATAGTGCAGCGATGGTTGTTCTAGGCAGAGCGTGGGTTCAATGGAAGACATCAGTATGAAGCAGTTGTACAAAGTAAAACCGAAGAGTTTCGGATCAGCCACTTCACGCTTTGAAAAGGAAACGTAATTAGTCATTAAAACCTTAATTGTAATTATTATATTAATTAAGATTTTCGTTGGTACTAAATGATGCTGATATTGGTGTCGAACAGAAAATTTGAACAAGAGAGAAGCATACGAAAGGAGGAAAGCCGGACCAGTACTCTTACAAGTCGGAAACTATCAGACCGTATAATCCTTAAGCCAAAGATCATAGACTTTACAAGCTTTTGGAATTTCTAGAGCATGGTTAAATCGGCCTGATAATCAACCCTTAAAAGTAATTATTTACTTTACATTAAACATGATCAGTTAATTTATTATATCGGAAATGGTAAACGTTTTAAATGGAAAGCATGGCAGGAAATTCTTGAGATTTTGGGCAAATTGTTCTACCACAAAAATAGGGTTTAAATGAGGAATATTAATTCAAATTTTGATTAGGAAAATTTACCATTTAATTAAGTTAAATTGGTGATTAAGGTTTAGTTAGAATAATTAATTATTTAATTAAATTGTTAACCTACATCGTTAATAATTTGCCATATCTTATCAGAATTGGACAGACAAGGTTGCACTAGAACCATCATACCGAGTACCACGCTGTGGAAAAGATTGGGACGACTTTGGAATCAACTGATATTTTTCCGGTTAAATTAAACACTTGTTTAATTTAACTGAAGCGCACTGTTTTATCAACAATTGAATCAGGTGAGTTAAACTCACTCAGTTTACCCTTTTTATATTTTATATAAATTGGGTATTTTTATTTTGTGTGCTCTATTTGCTGATGGTTGCCTGTTGCTAGTTATACACTTGTTTGTTGATTTAACCGATGAAATTAAACTGTGTTTAATTTCAGTGAAATACCAAATCGTTATTTTTAACGATTGATTCCAATAAAGGTAACTCACCTTGGTTGGTCACGTTTATTTATAAACGTGTTTAAAATGGTTGAATTGGTTGAATTGCTTTTGGTTGATGGTAAATGGTCGTTATTTAATTTATCAGTTAAACAAAACTGAATAGTCTGATTTGTGATAACCATTTGGATACAGGGAAGAACAGGTTGGAGGGATCCAACCGGATTCCTCAAATGTATTATTTATTTTCATATGCTCATATATGAACTGATCTGTTTGTGTGATTGATTTGATGATTGATTATTGACTGAATATTCAACATCTGTTTGGTTTAAACCAATGGGCGATATTGGTTAAGTGTTTGGCAGAGTATGGCCTTTAAAACCAATCGAGTTATAGATATTGATTCACCGACAGGTGAATCGATAGAGTCGAGGTTATAAAATTTATTTTATAACCAGAGTTAGATTTGAATTATATTAAGTGAATAAAAGTTATTTAAGAAAAACAAATAAATATTTTATTTGTTTAAGACTTTGATTTGTTATGGATTTATTTTGCAAAGCAAATGCTGATGTTAATCAGATTTACCAGTTGAAGAATAAGAAATGAATTAAATGGTTAAACCTTGAAAATTTGTTTTGTAAAGAAACAAATAATTAGAATCTATCTAAATTAATTATATTTTTAAGCGAGGATTTTTGAAATCGGTTAATGAGAAAATCAAGTTTTTGAGTTAATTAAATCGACCGTTTGGAATTAGAATGGTTTACCAAGTTAATGTGTTTTGACTAAAATAGTTAAACGAATATTGTTTGATTTTAAATAAGGATTTAAAAGGGATTTAATCTTTAATTTAGTTAGTAAAGGGATTAACTACTAAAGTAGTTGATGTTTGAAATGAGTTATTATTTTAATTAATGATGAATTTAGGAATATATTTTTAAATGGGAATTCATTTAAAAAAGTTACCGAATGTGAGATGCAAGCCAATTTAATGGTGAAAGGAAATAAACATACTCAATTATATGAATTAAGTGAAAGGAGATTACGATAAAAGGGTTTATTACAAACCAGAGGTTTAAGTGAGATTTAAAGTGTAAGACGTTAATTTTACATTAACATTATTTGGAAATGAAATCAAGTAACAAGCGAGTTTGAAATGAGATTTCAAAAGTGGGAAAAGGTTAAATATATTTGAAAGGGGATTGGAAAATGTGAATTTGGGGTTGAATAAGGGGTTATAGGGTTGTATAACCAAACCAGAGTTAAATGGAATTTGTTTGGAGATTTGAATGGAATGTTGAGTTCCTGATTACAACTTATATTTATCTGAAGATTTGAACGTTGTTGATTAAGGTCTGAGAGGTAACTGAAATACCCCAACTTGAACAACATCGGGATTATCTGAAGATGGTATTAGTTGGTAGTCGTAAGAGAGATTAGCGATAATCGATTAGTTCCATTTGTGAAATAATAAAGCAACATTGGTGGAATCTTGGAAAAATATATATGTATATATAACAAGAGACCCAAAGTAAAGTAAATCAGTATGCAAGAATATGGTTATTCGAGATAAAATTAGTAAAACATAGTTATTCAAGTTAAGTCGCCATTGCGTACGACTGCTAGCGTAATTCGCAGGGCTGCAGATAGCCTACGGCGGTCGGATGTTTCCTGAGGGAATCAGGTGTAACCATTTGTGATCGCTGCGATCTAGAGTCGAGCGAATAGAGTAAGTCGAATGTTAGTTAATTGAAATTAGAAGTATTCAAATATCATATTTTTGAATATTAAAAGAATTGGAAGTTTCAATTTAACAAAAAGGAAATTAGTTTGTCAAAGGCCAAGTGATGCTAAATACTGAACCAGTGAACTCATTGGAGTGCCATGTTTGAAACACTGTTTATTTTGATAGTTAAAACACCGACTATCAAATCTGCCCAATACGATTGTTGGTACGGAAAGACCGGGATCGAATTTATTCGAAAACCATTCCGACCAACAAATACGTGAAGATATCAGAAGATGGTCGAGATGGAGCATTGAAGACCGTGGATTTTCATACGCGGAAGAACCACTAATATTCCCTGCCTGGCAAGCAGAGATAAGCCGTGATTTTATCGTGGTTGGAATCTACGGGTTGCAAGGACTTCTCGCTACTGATCCATGGGGTGATTCCTATATGGATGCAGTAGGAGAGTGCCTTCGGTTCATCCTGTTCCTGGATGACGTATATGGACGAATGTTTGACAGAGTATTTCCAAAGGGTCACGTACGTTGATTTCTTCAAACGTACGATAGTTGTTGGCGGAGAATCGCCGTTCTCTAGCTTTCAGCTAGAGTATTTTTGTGGACGTCAATTAGTGATATCTGACGGATCTGACGATGTGGCATTCAAAGTAAATGGCGACCAGATGTCAAGAGTTAATTCTGGCCTCAAGCCTCATCAACCGGGAAATGACAAAAATCGGGCAGGCAGCATGGCTATGTGGGTCGCTCCCATTAGGGTGTATAATCACCTATCTAGAGGAAATCCTATTTGCTTCTTTAATCTATGATTCGATGCTGTCCCTTGTCGGGAGACGGTTGCTGATCCCAACCGTCGGTGATATACATTTGATACACTCAAGCGAAATGAGTGGTCGGTCATGTGAGGGCCGGGTTGCAAGAAGTTCTTGTTGAACCCAGTGTATTCGTCTCTAGAGATACACTATCGGCAGGTGGACCCATACCTTGTCAAGGTCGGAATCCAATTTCCAATAAGCGCCTGCGGGTTTTGATTGTATACTATATATGTGGAGCGTGAGATGCAAGCGTTCCACTAGATTCTATTTACTTGTATTTAGACATTATTATAATATCAGACAAGATATTAGTTTCAAAACTGTTTTGGGTTATCGTAAGGTAAAAACCGTCCGTGTTTATGTGTGGATTTGGTCTTACGATTATCCTTTTCTCTGAAAAGGTTTTGAACTTTAAAATCATGATTGGATGATTCACCCTTATTACTGTGCGAGTTTATCTCACTCTGGTTCACCAGACTGACCCGATGTTTTGTAAATGCTCGGGTTAGACCGGGTTGTACAGGTTCAGGTTATCGACTACTGTGAAGAGACGAGCTGGAAGAGTCCAGACGTATGATATTACTAGTATTCCGCTGTGTGTTGTATGAGGACAGATTATCACTGTCCAGATGTGTACTCTGATATTGTAAGTATTTTAAAAGCTTTCAGTAAAGGTTTATTTCTGTATTATATTTGTTCCGCTACGATGTGAGACTCTGTGTTGTGGTGTTCTTCTTCCTCTTCTATTCTAATATTTCTATCTTATCTATTCTCACCCTCTAACTTCTTTCTATTAATGATCTGGAATGTTCGATGTCTGAATGGTCAACATGATAGTTTGATGTTGATTTTCGGAGTCGAAAATCCCGGTTCGTTACAAAACAAATGCTCCTTTTTCTCTCAATTCTCCTCTATTTATAGACAACCTAGGTACGCTCCTTGCGTGATAATCCAAAATTTAGTAGCATTTTTTTATTTGATTCTGCTTTTTACCATATGTCAAGGGCTATCCGTACTAAGTCTAGTAAAACAGAATCGTCTTCCTTAGTCCCCAGGATTGGAGTTTCCGCTTTTATGGAGGCTTTGTTCAAGTCTACAGAAAACGTAAAAAGGAAACTCATGGATTTGATCCCAGAGGGATTTTTGTAAAAAAAGGTCCAAGAATGCGACGGGTTCAACTCCCTGTCTTTATGTGATCACAGATTCTCTCGTGGCCATCTCTCCAAAGATGGCTCCTTGCTCAAATGTTCACCTTATTGGGCCGTCTGAACTTTCGAATGAGTTACATCATGCGATTTGGTTTTACTCTTCTTCCGAGGATCTTAACCCCCCGGATTTTTCCAACCCTCCTACCGGCGGCGGCTTTGATGAACTGTTAAAAACAAGAATTTTGATTAATGTCAACAAAGAGAAGAGCAATGGAAATCAGATCAATTGAAGAGTTGGTATATATGTTTATGTGTGTGTTTAGTGTGTTAGAATATTGTTAAAATTTATCCTCAAATAATTCTACATAAATGCACAAAGAAACTATGCACTTATGAAAAGAACTAGTCGACTAGTTAAAAATCTACTAGTCAACTAGTTAAAAATCTACTAGTCAACTAGTAAGTTTCAGAATTGCACATTTTTGTACTAACTAGCCGACTAGTTGATTTTTAACTAGTCGACTGGTCAGTATAAAAATGTACTATTTTGCGAAGAGACAATTCCTTTCATCAATAGTTTTCAATCCAATTTCAAGAGAAATAGTCGCTTCTTTTCACTGAAATTTTTCATGAATAATTACTGCTCTTCAATCATTGTTTAAACACTACAAACATCACTTTCCAAACAACCAATTTTACTGATTATCATTCTATTCTCTCTATTTTCTGAAATTACACTTCTATATTCTTTGCAATATAAAGTTCTCCTAAATCCAAGTTACTTGTTGAACCATTGATAACATTTCTCATATCTTGATTCGACAAGCATCTAACTTCCTTCAATCATTACAAACATGTCAAATACTTGAGGATAAGATTATAGGAAGGGTGTACTTAAATCGTTGACTATCCGTGTTGGTTCAAGAACATAAAGCAGAAGTCAAAACACTTGTAATTGTTGAAGTCCTATGTAGTTTCTCAGGCGAGAGGCATCCTTGTTGGGGCTCGGGTGTATTGACCTATTTCTCCGGGTTAAGAGAAGGCGTCATAGTGAGTTTCGAAGAGGAGCTTCGGGACTGGACGTAGGACGGGAAGTCTGAACTAGTATAAAATTCCTGGTGTCACTTTACTTTACTTATTGCTTTGATCTCCTTGTGATATACCATATCAGTTCTTATTTATCTGCATAACTATTGTATATTAACTAGTTAGTATATCATCTATATTTCCTCTATATCCGTATAGATCCTGTTTAAGTCGTACACACCGATTTTTTCATTTGGTATCAGAGCAGATGGCAAAAGGAAGTCTAGTCAAGTTATTTGAAAGTGGAAGAAAAACAAAGAAGAATCAACGGAGGAAGAGAGCAAATGTTTCACGGCTAAAGTCAGATCACAATCGGTATGTATACATTCATTATATAAAGATCTTTTGTTAGACCATGAAAAATTATTGAAAGATTTTAAAACTTTGGGTAAACTCAATACACTCATTTTAGCTAAGTTAAAAAATTGTGAGCAAGAAAATTTCAAATTAAAAGAAGAAAATGTTTTTTTAGTAAACCAAGCCAAATGTTTTGAAAATACCTTAGAAGAACTTGTTTCCCTAAAAGATTTGCTTCAAAAAGAAAATGAGCGATTAATAGATAAAAACAATGATCTTTTAAAGGAAATCGGTGATTTACAAAGTAGAAATAAATCATTAGAAGATTCTTTAAATAATTCTAGTTCTTTAATTTTGTCTCTTGAAAAATAGAATGGAGCTTTAACTGAAAAGAATTTAGAATTATCTAAAGAATGTGAGCTTTTAAAGGTTAACTATTGTGAACCTGTTCTCCGTACATGACTTGGTAAAAATTTTCATTTTTATAACAAAAGAAACTGTGATTGTAATAATTCTATCATATAAAAAACATGAATACATCGCCAACTGTCAAACACAGGATACAATTTAGGAAAAACAGATAATTGGATTCTATAATGTATGGAAATAAAAATAGCATACATGGATATAAAAACAACAACTGCCAACTTTATGGACCAAGGAAGCTCTAAAGGAGAGTTCGCATTCATGTACTATGACTAAAAGAACCCTATAAAATTTATGATTAAAAACGTGAATATATAAAAATTAGTGAATTGATGGCCATAAATGTAAACTCAACCATGTTTTGCTTCAGGGCCAAAACACATCAATTCTAAGATAATCACAAAACATTAAGATATTTCAAAAAATAGCCAAACTTCTATTTTAGCAGACTTAAAGTTCAAAACATGAAAAGATAATTCATTCCAAAGCATTCAAATATATAGTGGATACATAATAGCATGTTTCGCTGAAGTTCTACACATATTTAAAACAATGTTTCATAGTTGTACTACGTAACTAAATATAGCACTTGCAGCTCTATGGTTCTGTCTGTCATAGCTTTTGCCTTCAATCCAAATCCACACGTAATTCCAATAACATACATAATCAAAAAACAATAACATACATGATTTAAAAATTAAATGACTAAACTAATAGATAGTCATGTATTCATGTGAATTGATATTTAATATCAATTATGTATGTTTTAATTTTTCTGTGGCATCACTATGTGATAATTTTGGGTCTACTTTAGCTTTGTTTTGCTGTCTAAGTTGCCATAACAGCTCCCATCCACATAAGCGTGATAAATTCATTGTTGCTATGTTATTATATCACAGCTAGAAATTTCTATATATACAAAAAAGGAAGACTTTTCCACCTTTGGCACCAATGATGTTCACTAATGTTCCTGAGCGACTTAGCATTCCACTATAAAAACAGCCAGTTCTAGGACTGTTTAATTTGCTACAGAACTCTGCACAAACGGTTGAAAATTGTTAATTGAAGCAGGTTTCAAAGTAACTCTAGGAAAACTTATGGATTCCTAGAAAACGACATAATAATATGCTAAAAATGGCCCATTGTGGAGATATTTGAAATAATTAGTTTGAATATTAGTATCCAGTGTAAATGCTTCTCATAATTATGAAGATAAGTTACCTAGTAGTAAACTTAACATAATAAAGTTCACTATCAACGAAAACACTTATTTCAAATTAAATATTTAGTCACAGTCCATAATTATCACAATTGCAAATTTATTGAAATGTGAAAAAGTAAATATTATTGCTAGGATCCATTGGATTCAAATCGATCCATTCATTATTGAATGAGAGGAACAACAAAGGAAAATTCGGCATTTCAGTTAAGAAGTTCAAAAGCTAGTGAGCAATTCAAAGTTTTAACATTTCAAACATTTTGCGAACTCCATGACCGATCCATATTCGAAGGAAAACAAACCATTACTTTCAATTTATATATTGTGTAAAGGGAAATAAAGCATTAAAAAGTCAGTAAATGTACACTCATAATATACCAAGTAATTTAATCACATTCAACTAACCATGGTGTTATTATATCGACAGCTGACATACAGTACCAATACCGTCCGCATGTATATGAAGGTGGGCAGAAGAAATCGATTTTTACCTTTGCCCTAATCTTTTTTCTAAAAAAAGCAAACAATAAAAGACAATGTAAGTGGGTGTATAGAAATGAAGACGTATAAATTGTGGAAGATGAAACTACAATTTCGAGAGGTTAAGGACTCTATATCAGCAACATAGTACGATGACCGTTGATGTAAGTAAAAGGAAATTCACATTAAATACCATTAAGCATATTTTATCCTTTTCAGAAATTCACATTAAATACCATTAAGCATATTTTATCCTTTTCAAGTAACATAGAGAATATTTACATGGTTGAAAATCACCAAACAATTGATTTTAATTTATAACAAAATTGAATTTTTTAACAATAAAAATGAATTTTCAAACAAAGAAAAGATTAATGAGTCAAAACGCCCAAATGCATTATTTTATTAATTATGAACTTGAAATCCGAATAACAAAATCTTTGATGAAAGAAGCCATAACAGATCACACCAACTATGTATAATGATAGATTGCTATGGTTAGTTGAGGCAATGACATAAATTTCAATTACAGAGTGTAATTCACATGTTATGATGCTACATAGATTGAAACATAAGCAGATACAACCTGCCTTAAGTTCAAAAGTTGGTGATGTAAGCTGGAATGAATCAATTGTAAAAGCTCACCCTTAACATGCAAGCTACTATGACTTAGAATATATTTCGCATCAAAATCAAACCAATACATTATGTAACTAACAGAAGGCCTCTTTATTTTGTGCTAAATCCAAGACCGTGTTCTTGATTTGATGTCGCTATTATGTCTGCTTCATAAAATACATATGCCTATAATTATTATATAATTATGTTAATGTTTATGGTTGGTAGAAAACACCTCTAGTCTTTTAATGAAGTAGCATTGATAATTAAGATACACTATAACCATAGATCTTCGATGCGGGTATGTAATGGCCATTATTTGTTATAGGATATATCCATTTATAGAGTTAACATCAAAGGCGTGTCAAACATATATGATATTATTTAGGGTGATCAATTTTTCTTGTTTGTCTTCACATTCAAATTTACAAAGACCGACTGATTTTCTTTAAGGAATTAAATTATTTAAAGAAGCCATTAAGAAAAGGAAAACGCACTAGTGGGTTGCTGCTAACAGTAGCAGCAGGAGGACAACTGCTGCAATTCAGCAACTGCTCATGTGTGTGGCCTAAGTGCGCGAGTGTATGCCATTTTTTCAATTGTATATGGTGGCAGTGTTCAACTATGGGAATGTCTACGCCTATATGTGCGTGAGCCAAAATTGTATGCCATTGTAGGTATGAGTTGCATCATGCTTGTTCGTGACAAAAATATAAGCATGTCCCAGTACATGTCTATAGGTGTTTTCATGGGCCTATGAATCATGTGGCAGGCTGGTTTGTTGTCCAAATTTGCTTATATGTGAAAGGTGCCCTGATCTTGCTTATGTGTGAAAAGTAAATATTATGTGTGAAAAGTAAATAGAGCAATAAAAAAAGCAAATCTCATATGTTGACTTTGTGTTAGTTCTCTGCAATCATCATCCACATGGAAGGAAAAAGGTATCATAGCCACTATGTATTCGATGTTCACTTTAGAATGTGCTAGTCTATGGCATTGGTAATCCATTTGACATCAGTCGTTTAGAACACGTTTAAAATGCATAGGTCATGGCCTGGAGATAAAAAGGTAGACAACTTCTGTTTAAGAGCCAAAAAAGGAAAACTCAATATTAACTATCCAAGAATTTTTTTATTGATTATACGGTGAAAAAAAAGATGAAAATTGCTTTGTGATACTGGATATTTCAATTAAACTCATCATTTACGCACTGGTTTTTTTTTTTCATTGATTCCTAACATAATTAATCTTTTCTCGTATACGGTCGGCTTTCGATTAGCTTTTGACTAACTTATACATGTAGAAAATGATAATTATTAGGTTGACTCCTTGCTAAAAAAATATAAAGTGTAGGAAACTGGAAAATAAATATTAAAACAAACTAAATAAGAAAATCAAAAGAAGAATCAATTGTGTATCCTTATAATTTATTGACAATATACACATATACCATATACACACACAAGCGCGCACACACACACACACATATACATTCTTCAAAATTTTCACAAATGTATGAATTGAGAAGAACTTGAAAATATGTTAACGTTAAATTATAACCGTCTAGCAATGTTTCAATAATTTACTGATATGCATATTTTTTTACATTGTATTGTTAAATAATAAACAAACCAAATTGTTGATGAATATTTGTTCCTGATTATTTCACAAAGCTTGGGGGTATAAAAATCATGCAGCAACGCATAAAAATAAAATAAGTTACATAGAAGTTAAAATGTAAATGGATACCGAGACGGCCAAAAAATAATATGAAAAGCCATAGTCAAACAACATACAATAACATATGCATAGAGCAAAAATATGACAAATAACCTTTTCAACAATAGGAAAAGCAGTATTATTCCCTATTTTTATCAGCCGGGTTATCATATTAAATGGAGATCAAATGACTGAACTCCATACTGCTAAAGAGATTTAATTTTTTTAAAAATAATAGTCGATTTGGATTTTAAAATGAAAAAACAAACACTAAACTGATTTTATTATATAGTTTAAAAGTATATATACGCTGACCAAATGGGAACGACGTTTTTGAAAGGATCTAAGTGAAAAAAATCTATAGAATTATATAGGAAAAATAATTTAACTACAGCTATCTATTAGATAGCATAACATATGCATTTAATGCAACAGTTGTTATATGAATAAAAACTTTAGTAAAACATGGTTCGAAATGGACATTATCATCAAGATAGTAAAAGGTTGGAAGTTGAGCACATTTAAGTTTACAAAAATCAGATCTCCAAAATAAAATGGTTCAAAAAAACGACTATTGAAACAGAAGGCATCCATATCCTGTCTTGTATGTTATACAGAAAAATGAACACCTTGGAAACAAAAATCACACAAATTGCAAAAAAGAGAACATAGGTAGAAGAAAATTTTCCACTGCACAACAGTTGCATACATGTTTCTATTTTAGTTATGCATAAGATTTTTATATAGAAACGGTTAGGAAATGATAAAATCCAGTCTGATTACCATAACTACAATAGCTTTAGATTTGTGAGAGACTATAAGGCAAGAATTAAAATTATATTTCTCTAAATTATCCTTCCTCTATGCATTAATAAAAGCTTCCAAAACTTTCGAAATTTAAAATAAGAAGACCTGCAAATAAGGGAAAGCTAAATTTTTTGGCTATACTATATTGATTAAATAAAATGAGATTTTCCAAAAAGGTTTAGAAAAGGATAAATTATGCCACAATTTTTTAGAATTTATTGTTATAGAATAAACTATTATACGAAATTGTAGTAAAATTTCTAAATTGATGAACAAACCATAAGCGGAAGTTTAAATATCTAAAATTCCATAAAATGGGAAACTTAGAAATTATCATATATTGAAACTGAAAAAAAAAACACAAATTTAAAACTATTGTCTCATGACTAAAAATACAATGACATTTAGTTGCAAAGCAGTAACGTATATACCTATAGTATGGCGAAACTCTGAACTTATTAAGTTTGATTTTCGAAAAAAAAAGTTGTCTTTTTTATTTTTATTGATGGTAATGATAATCTGTTAAGGAACAAAATTTCATGAAGGCGATCACTTTTGACATAAATTCTGAAACCAGCTGTTATAAAATTAACCATCCCATTAAATTGCATAGATAAATTATGTAATTTTCGGGAACTACCATAAAACCCTCTTTTAAGTTCAAAAATGCACAACCATTCCTCCTTAAAAACACGTTTTAAATATCATTTTTTAAAATTTCAGGAAATTTGCGGAGAGCTTTGCAAATATTTTAAGAGAATTGTTAAAGGGACTCCACTTTTGGTTAAGGGGGGAACAATTTTAAGGGGACTCCACTTTTTTAAAAAATTGTTAAGGGAGGGCTTAATTTTTTTTATAGTAAAATAAGCATTGACTAAACTACCCCTTGTAACAACAACGCATGCTTCACCCTTCATTATCGTTCTCTTCTATTTTGATCAAAACAGACCTTCCTGTTTTATTTTTTTTTAAAAAAATCAAAATCGAATCCTTAGATTAACACGATGGTTCAAACGAAAATGATGTTCCCAAATCTCCAACAAATTGATTCCGATGTATTTATGTGAGGATTATTTTGGTCGCTTGATGTAGATTAAATTTGTCAGTATTGATAAATAAGGACAACCATGAATAGTTGCAGTAAAATTTGTAATATTTACAACTGTTATCTTCAACTGTTACAATAAAATCGCCAAAGCTGTTATCTTCCACCATTTTTCAATTGAGTTTGTCCCTGCTGATTTGAGGAAAAGTCAATTATCTCTGTAGCTTTATAATTCAATAGCCTTTTATTATGTGTACAGTTGTAGTTCCATTAGAGATTGATAAATTATTTGCTAATTGTATAAGCGGGTTGTCAGAGCCCTTCTGAATTTGTGCAATATCCCTAATTTGTTGTTAAGTATTAATGCCTTTTTGGTCACATTGTTTGTAATTACTGTCTTATTATTCTCTTCACATACAAAATCACATCTGTTATTAGTTTTCTCATTTAAATCAGGTGTTGTAGTTGTATGTATTGCAATGGATTAATTGTTATATTTGGTTCGCACAAGCAATTTCTGCATGTCAATTTTACTGCAACTATTTGTATTTCACTCACATGTTATCTCTGTTATGTTAAATATATCCTTTTTTATTTCATTAAATTATGCTCATTAATTAGGATTTAGATGTTATGGTTTACATTAAACAGGATGATGGGTTAATATTGGAATTTTTAATTAAATGTTTAAGGGGAGGCTAATCTATTTGGTACCCCCTTAACAATTGAATAATAATTTAAAAGTTGTCCCCCCCCCTTAACCAAAATCGGAGTCCCTTTAACAATCCCCTATTTAAAGTCTCCTAATCGCAAATATCTGCAAAGAACTTTGCAAATATTTGTAAATTCTTATGGGAATAATTGTAGAATGTTCTACAAATGTCTGCATTTTTTTGAAGAATTCAATATGATTTGTTTCAACAAAGAAATGTGTGATTGATGCACATATTTAATTTTCAATAAAAATGGACTGTTTTCAAAATTAAAAATATGGATGTGATATATAACATGCATTTGCAAAGATTTGTAAGGGAAGCCTAAATCTACAAACCGTAAGAGGACGCTTAAATAAAAAGTTTCATAAAAATATGGAATAAAATGGATAATTTATGCATATGAAACTGAATAAGAAACAGTTTTCTCCAGAACTGAAATTATCAAAATTAGATATAAACCTGGACTGTAAACATTTAAGATTTTCAAACTATAGAAAGCTGAATCAAATAGTGAAGGATTTTAAACATAGAATGAATCAATGCATAAGAGCTAAGTTCTTTTACTAGCACAAAATTTAAAAGAAAAGAACTTTATGTTTTGGATTATAATTTAGTACTTTGGGACAAAGAATAAAGATTTAAGTTTAACCTGGGAGCATGAAGCTCTAAACATGTTTCAAAGATAATCAAAAGATTTGTTGTTAACACTCTAAGTATACCAATATACAAATTTCAAATGCTCAAATCAATAACAAAATGGGAAATCCGAATAATTGATTTTAATAAAACAGGATACAAATCAATATGAAGAAACAAATTCTCTAACATACAGGTTTGTTAAGGTTGTTGAATTTATTTTATTTCTTTAGCAAATGTCTACATGCACCATTACAGTATATAAAATCTCCAAAGCGTGAAACAAAAGGTCAACAACATGTACAAATTAATCCCATAAAATTTCAACTTAATTTAGGGGCAACATGAAGAATGAGGGATAAGAGAGTATTGCAACAGCTTAGCATGTAACCTAATATAGTACATAAATTAAAAAAAAAATAGTGAACAATCCAACAAAAAATTACCTAAACTATAAATTGGCAATCCAATCAGTAACCACAATGGAGATTATGTATGAATCAAATAAGAGAAATTATGTGTAATAATGAAATTTGAAAATTAAAAACTATCACCAAACCAAATTGTATGCGATTTGAAAAGAAGCTTAGTCTTAACAAATCAGTGTAGGTTGGAAATGTAGTGTAGGTTACAAATGCTGTTTATAAGGTTGAATTTTCTATCATGATCTTAGTGGAATAAAAATATCATATAAAAGAACCTTTTGACTTCTAGTGTCACAAACATTCAAACTTTAATAAAATTGAATAAATAAAGGTAGTAAAATGAAACAAATTAACAAATTTTATCCATTTTATGTTTGCATCGGTTAAGTAATGAGAAACAAAAACTTATATGTTTCTCTAAATTCAGTCCTCAAAATGAAAGAGGCAATCAAAACATATCAATACAACTCATATAAATTTACATTGAACATACATATACTTCTAGTATATATCCACAGGAAAATGTATCTATATAATAAAATTGCCCCCTAAGACAAACCAGGAGACAAACATGGAGACAAAGAGCGGCTGAGATTTATTCTTAGTTTGGACAAAGGACGGCCTGGATTTGTACACACATCGTTTCATTTATTCTTAGCTTACCAAAATCAGCGCACATCATCCCTTTTATAAGTAAATCTATTTAATCGCTATATATATAAGGAATGACTTATGTATAATTGTTAATTACAGCCAAGTAAAATTAATTGTATATAGTATATACAATTAATTTTTTCATATATGCTTATTTCAGATTTGAAATATTGAATGTTTTGTTAAAATTCATTATCTTACATATGATTCATCCCTTTTATAAGTAAAGCTATTTAAATTAATTGTATATAGTATATACAATTAATTTTTTCATATATGCTTATTTCGGATTTGAAATATTGAATGTTTTGTTAAAATTCATTATCTTACATATGATTCATATATAGTATATTACCAATTGATATTATAGATTTAACGCATTTATTAGTTACATATGGTACTCAATCGCTATAAATTTACATAACACCTTCTTTACTCTTCCTTCCACATTCATAGCCTCTCTTTTTTACTCCTCAGTTTTGTTCTCTTCCTAACACATCATGACTAAGGTAATTCTCTTTGTGTAACTTAACTCCTACTTTTTTTACCATCTACTTAGCTCATTTTACATTAAATCTATGCAGTCCAAGCTTTTTCTGCCAACCAAACAGTCTCAATTACCCATTTCAGCAAGAAAACATAAACGTAAAAGCATACGTCTAACTAAACCCCATAATTCAACCAGCTATGAAACCACCACAACTGTGACTAATGTCCCATCTCCTACTGCTCCTCAAGTTCAACCCAACGATTTTCAGAACGAAAATGAAGCTCACGATCTTCCGCCTACTACTCCACAACATACGGATAACGAAGACGAAGCTCATTGGAATGCAGTGGTTTGATACAATTTTTTTTCCACCATTCATACAACTATATGTATCATACGTATTCCTTTACTAACCAATTTCTTTTAAACTGCAGTTTGCGGACTGTGACAGGATCCAGGCAGAGCATCTGGCGTCAAATTTCTTTTTTTTAAATTTATGAAACTGAGAATGTATTCTGCACTAATAAATTACGTTTGTTTCTCATTTGCATTTCCGGTATAAACACCTAGATGTATTTCTCTGTGTACCCATTTCCCTTATGTAACTCTTATACATAAGCAGTATATTGCATAATTTTGTGTTCTGCTACACGTTTTTTTTGTTTTTTTTGTGCACCTGCTCATGTTGTCGACTCAGTTTTACTTTATGTTTCTAACTTCCTATGCACACTTTTATGCCTCATGTAAAATATCAACACCAACTCATAAAAAGTAGTGTGAAACTATTTCACCTCCCTGCAACATTTTGCCAAACTTATTTAAGTTTTTAATTAAACCAATTTGTTATAAATATAGCTTCTCCTAGCATATGCATCTGAAACAGAAATGAAAAAAGTATTTTACATAGGCAGGTGGATATGATAATGTAAAATATTGTTCAGTGGAAATTAGGATCAATTGTTTTGGCATGTTTCTTGCTTGGCCACGTGTAATTATAAACTCATAGTTAATGGTTAATAAATGAGGCCTGCAACGACTAATCCTACACATAACTATATTTTCGTCTTATTTCTTGGGTATACTTTAATAAACTGTGATCAAATAGTTTACATACACAGTTGGATATGATAATGTAATATATTGTTCAATGGAAATTAGGATCAATTGTTTTGGCATGTTTCTTGCTTGGCCACATGTAATTATAAACTCATAGTTAATGGTTAATAAATGAGGCCTGCAACGACTAATCCTATACATAACTATATTTTCGTCTTATTTCTTTGGTATAATTTCATAAACCTATTGGCACAAAATTAAAAATTGAATTGGATGAAAAACAATTCCTCATTTGAATGTTTTCACCATGGAAAGTAAATTCGGTTTCTTTTATATTTTGGCATTTTTCTTGCTTGGCCACGTGTAATTATAAACTCATAGTTAATGGTTAATAAATGAGGCCTGCAACGACTAATCCTACACATAACTATATTTTCGTCTTATTTCTTTGGTATAATTTTGGCACAAAATTAAGAATTGAATTGGATGAAAAACAATTCCTTATTTGAATGTTTTCACCATGGAAAGTAAATTCGGTTTCTTTTATATTTTTATTTTTCCTTTTTTATACCTGTAACATTTTGCATTCTTCCTTGGAATGAACGTGACTTTGTAATATAAATGGTATTTATTTACGCCGACATCTTTTTCATCTACTATTATAACTACCTAATTATTTTGTCAGTTTCCTTCAACAATCACCTTTACTGAATGTGCATTTTTGGTTTACTTTAAATACTTTGGTATTGTGTCGCTACTGTAATTGCATATTACCATTCGTGTTTCCTGTTCATTTATTTCCATAAATATATTTCCACTTAGGTTTGATTAATTTATAGTTGTAAAAATGGAAAATCGATGCTAATGTATTTATGCTGCTGTTCTTAATTTAAGCACTTGAATTATGCAATCATATATATTAAATTGACATTAATGAAAATGATGCCTAAATCAGATGAATCACAAGTTGAACAACTTTTTTAATATAGTTTGCGATAAATGGCAAGTACAATTAGTTTATCAACTATTGTAATCAACTTCATTTTTATATATATAGTTTACGATAAATGACATGTGTTAAAAAAAGAAATATATCCAACAGCATTTTTTACTAATATAAATATCCTATTATATTCACTAATTCATCGAATAAAACCTTAAATGTGACAATTTCAATACGTATGTCGCATATATATTAAAACTAATAGTTAAAAAGATTTTTCTATTAACTATAAAGATATACAATTCAAATACCATAAATATTTTAAATGAATGACGTTAACAAAACTATGTTATTATTCATTTATCTCAATAAACTTACCTACATTATTGATTTTTGTTTCTACCCTAAAAAACATATTTTGACATTTCTACAGTTATGTGCAATTTCATCGACTGTTCCCTGATCTTTCATGTTTAGATCCATGTATTTAAATTGCTTACAAAATCTCAAATTTAAATTATTTTAATAATATATGTGTCAGTCGTATATGTATATGCATACATACTAATAAAAGCAACAATACCAGACATACATATCACATACGTATATTTGTGTACATAAATAATAATAACAAAGTTAATTTGTAAATTAATTATAATCATTTATATACATAAACAAATAAATTTATCATACACAACGTTAAAAAGTTCTATTTTTAACTTCGAATAACTCCACATTAAAAACTCTGTTACCTTTATATAAAATCATTCTCAATTAACACATATTATTTATTCTTAAGTCAATATATTTTTACTAAGTACATAATTTTAAATTTCACATATGTAATGTAGATAAAAAGAAAAAACTTAAATAATATTTGTTAACTCATCTAAAATTATTATAATATGTTAATTTCAAAAAGAGTAATTGCTCATAATTGTAAGAATAATTAAATTATTGTATTACTTAAAAGATATATAAGTTGCATTACACATGTCATGTAAAAACAACAATAATAATTTATATTTTATTTATTTTGATGAATTCATCGTATAATATATAATAAGGTTCCAACTTTAACATTAAAATTTTAAAATCTAAATTTTATAATATTATCGTGTGCAACGCACGGGTTACACACTAGTTTAAAATAATATGAATATGAGTTATTAGTATGCCATCATCAAATTGTAAACAACAATGTTAAATTAGGCATAGCAAAATGCATAAGGCTTAAGAAAATAAGTTTTACCATAAGTACTTACCCACAATCACCATTCACTCTAATAATATGCAAAGTTAAAGGAAGTGGCATTGTTGAGTAATAAATCTTTAGTTGTCTTAATTGATTCCGGGTTCCCTAAAAAATAGGACCAAATAATTCAAACATGAATAAAAAGATTATGACCAAAATTTAAAAACATAAAGGAAATAATACGAAGTTAAATTTAGAAGAACAAAAATTCCTACATAAAAGAATATTAGTTAATTACCCGGCTGAAGAATTTGGTAAGCAATTAATAATATGGAGAATGAAAACAAACATGTTTCCATGGCATGAGAGTATGCCATTATAGAGAATGTGGGATGTATCGTTCGATTGAAATGATGAAATTCACAAGGCTAATGTATACTTTCAGGCAGTGGATGAATAACGAAGACAAATAAATATGGGTATGTTTAGTTTTGGTTAAAAGACATTTAGAGGGATCATGGAAATTTAAAATAAAGAAATGTCAGAACTACCTCTATGTGTTTTCATCGTCACCGATTTTTAGCAGAGTTATCTCGTAAATGTGGGATGTGGCATTCAATTGAAATGATGAAATTAGCAAGACTAATGTATACTTTTAGGCAATGGATAAATAAAGAAGACAAATAGATATGGGCATTTTCATTTTTAGTGGAAAGACATTTAGAGGAATCATAGAAAGATAAATTAGAGAACTGTCAAATTAACCTGTTCATGTTTTCGTCGTCACTGACTTTTAGCGGAGTTTCCTCGTAAATGCAATAACTTTGTTTCGAAAGGTTTCCATTATCATAAATATGAGGAAAATATACGCTTTTCTTGAATAGGATACTATAAATTTTACACGAATGGCATACAACATTAGTAGCATGAATTTAAATGAGCTATTTAGTCATATCTATTTATGGTTTGGCTATATTTTTTCAAAACAATGCTGGAGATCTCTTATAATTCAACCGGAAAATGAAAGACCAAACTTAAAAGTGACTTTATAATAAAAAATGAGGATAATTTTCTCCTACGTTTAGAACCTAACAATTGTTTAGTTAATTTACCGAAGATATTATGTGTTATTCACAAAAACGAAGTAATATTTGTGGAAAGGAGCTTACCAGATTTAGCGCAACTGCAACATATATTATTCCTAACCATTAGACTTAAATGAGGAAAAAACTATAAAACATCTATCAGCTTTTAGTTCCATGTTTAATGACATCTCATATCTTAATATGCAATGTCAATTGTGTTGTAGTAAGATTATTGGGCCGAACATGGCAGCATTTACATACATGATAATTTGAGCACCTAAATGTGTTATGGTTACATATTTTAATAGCCACAATGATTAAAAAAATATTATAAATAGAAATTTACATGTCAATAGTGTTTTCTTTATGAATTCTCACTAGTCAGTTCATGTAGTTAGGCTCCCCATGTCTCAAGTGAAATTATTTATGACCTCCGAGCTAATTTTCATTTTGTTTCTTGATAACAATATAAAATGATGCAAGAGCATACATATTTCATCTTTAGCAATCACATCATCAGAACAAATAGCAGTGCTAATAATTTATTTCAAATTTAGAAAGAGCATAATGGCCTAAATTGTAGGCTTACCTCTACGCTTCTAAAGCTATTACATGTTTTTGGATTGAAACGTGGTTTCTGAGAGAATTTTTTTAGAATTAACATCGTAATACCTAAAATCTATCAATAAGCCATGTTTAAACATCTCAACCTGTAAAAGTTTTCTTTTTTCCAATCCCTTCATAATAATACAATAACACAAACTTTGTGATCACATTATGTTAAAAGATTATCACATAATGAAGAAACAGCAATTCATATCCGGAGCAGTTTGAGGTTAAAATTTCTCTTGGCCTTTCGTTATAAGCCGATACAAAATAATCGGTATGATAATGCAACGAGAAATAACAAAATTATAGCACATAAAAAAATTAGGGAAATAAAATGAAGCGGCCCAAACTTCCTCGTAAAGGAAAGCTCGAATTGAGTTGAGAATACGACAAATCAGAACACAAACAGAAGAACATTTCATTGTTTAATACAACAATTTACATCAGGGTACAAGAATATGCAGAGTATGAATAAATATTATACATCAGAAACATACCAGAGATTTGCAAATTACAATGCAGCGGAAAATAATACAAAACACAACTGAAAGGAATATACGGATACAGAGCTTTCCGAATATCATTTTAGCTGTAAACTAGGATCCTGTGAATATAAATCTGCAAAACCAAAACCACTAGTTTCCCATGTGGAAAATAGGGGTACCCAGAGTTTAGGTTAAAACAATAAACTCCAGGTTAGTCATGTGACTGGTGTGATAACTAAAACAATTACTTAAAACTTTACTTTAAATAAAATAAATCAAGGGACCACGCTGTATAACACGGAACGGGTTTCCTCCCAAGAATACCAGTGTATATAACAAAACAGCGCAATGCTTTTTGGAAAAATGAAGCTATTGTAAGACCCAGGTCTCATCACACAAAGCAACGCAAGCCGGAGGATAGGGTATTCTTTTATAATAGCCAAACATGCTTGGTACGTTTAAAACAAATCATTTTGATACTATTTAGTGTAAAGTGTATGAAAACAACTTCAAATATAAATGTATCAATCATAGACGGCATTAGCGTCCCATGCCACTATGTCGCCATTAGTATACAACTAAAACCGTAAAATGTCGTATTGGAATTTGGATTTCCATCTTGAACCAAGGCAAGGGATCATCCTTACCGCTTCGAGACAATCTAGCCCATGTCTCAGGATCAGAGCTCGAGTGACCTTTAGGAGCCACAGGGCTGGTCCACACTTACGTTAGTGGATTATAATTCCTGAACAATGCGTTTCCCCGCCGTATGGGGCATACATCTGGTTAGTATGTCGACCATGTCATCCATCGGCCCCGCAGTGCCGATATATCCTGTGACGACCACAAACCCCCGTTCCACGGTGGTAAGGGTAATCTTTGGAATATAACACATAGAAAAATAACAGCAGAACAGAAATATATAATAACACCAGATAATTTACAACAGAATACACTGGATAAACATAATCATCATAGTTACACAGTATAATAGGATCATACTTAGTACAAAATACAGTCCAGCTTTATATAAAATGTCTACATCAGAATCAAACATAATATACATAACTGGAGCTAAACTACATAAAAAGAAGTGATAGAATCCATCATCAGCTCCATAGCTATCCAGATAGACCCTGTTAAAACCTGAATACAAGGCTGCCCGTGTATAAATAGGGGCACCCAAGTTTGCAAGTGAAACAAACTACGAGTCAGTCATGGGACTGGTATGAGAAATCAACTTAACTTATTTAATAATAAGGCCAATCACAGGACCACGCTGCTAACGTGGAACGGGTTTACTCCATTGGATTGTCAGTGCTTAAAACAAGTAAATCATTTAAACATCGCAATGCTTTTTACAAAAATGAAGCCATTATAAGACTCAGGTCCCATCACACAATGCAACGCAAGCCAGAGGATAGAGTTTTACCTTATAAAGGTCAAAATATGCTTGATACATGTAAAACAAAAGCATTTGATATTATTATAGTGTTTATATGTTTCAAAAACAATTTTAATCATAAGTATCAATCATAGACGGCATAGGTACCATATATCATGTCGCCATATATAGGTTTACAATCAAAACCGCACGATGTCGTATTTGGAAATTGGACTTCCATCATGAACCAAGGCAAGGGACCGTCCTTACCGCTTCGAGACTCTCTAGCCCGAGCCTCAGGACCCAGACTCAGGTGGGCCCTTGGATCGTCAGGGCCGGTCCACACGGAGTGGATTAAAATGCCAGAACACTGAATTTCCCCGCCCTATGAGGCGTAAACTGGTCATATCCCGATCAAACTATCAGCCCCGGAATGACCGATATAACTGAGGCGCCTCGCTATCAGTCATCCACATAAGTAAAATGTCAGGGCTTGCAAAACGCTGACACCACTCCTAGCTAGAAGGAAACGCATGTCCTCCCTGATGTCCTCTCTCGTTTCTGGCTCATACCGGGGTGTGAGGCTCGCGAATTAAGGCTATACACAAAGTTATGCTATTTAAAGCCGTGCTTTGATTATCAACCACAAGGCTCTTCTTTTCAACAAAAGCCTTGGTCACTGCATCTCAGCATGCCATACAGGCAATTCACGCCATGCACCTGACGTGTATCAATCACACAGAATGAAATCCAATGTCGGACACACAGTCCATTTACAAGTCGTTCTTGGTCTGAACGAAACCGGAGGCACCTTATTCCTCGTCCCATATGTCCAATACAGGAGAGTGGTCCTCGCACGTCTGAACGATCAACAAGTACGTCCGAACAACCACCACAGTAACCCCTTAAGGGCAACAACTCCCATCAAAGGCATCAGTAGCCATCCATTCGATATGAAGATCATCGGTCTTGCACCGTCTTCATATCTTCGACTTCTAATCGTCGATCAATTATTTGAAATGAGATTTAACTCGGCCTTCTCAAATAATTCACGTGTATTTAGAATTCAAATCAATTCATTTCCATGGTTAAATCATTTGACATCCATAATTCAGTTCGTTAATGTTATTTTCCTATCAAACACATTTAACCATCAAATATCCAATAAATCGAGTAAACTCGGTTTATTTCCATTCCATATCATTTATAATATTTTATAACGATTTATCGCTATTTTTATTTATTTAAAAATAGCCAATTTATTCAAACGACGCTTCAGGCCATAACGCGGTCATGGCGTTGTTTTTCTTCAGATTTGATTTACACATATCTGAAAATCTAACCATTAGATCTTTACAAATTTTATACCATTGGAAAGATCTTTTCAAAGCGGACCCAATGGTTCCAGTTTTGGGAAAAATCCGACGGTCGGGTCTCCCGATACAATCGTTTAAAGTTATGATTTCAAAATACGAACTGTAGCGTCGTTATTCGATTTAATTATATATATATAAATAATCCATTCTGGCACTGTTTTTATTCAGATTTGAATTAAACATTTCACACAATCTTACCATTGGATCTTTACAAATTTGGTATCGTTGGAAAGATATTTTCAAAGCAGGCCCAACGGTTTTGGTTTCGGGAAAATCCAACGGTCGGATCTCCCAGTAAAATCGTTTAAAGTTACGATTTCAAAAATACGAACTGCAGCATCACTATTCATTCTAATTTAAATATATATATATATATATATAATCCGTTCTTCGATTTCCAAATCACTTTCCTTTCATATTGTTGATAAAAATAATATTTTTACCCAACAAATATTTATTTCAACACATGACTATTTTTAACACTTCATATATATAATAAAAATGTGATTTTTATTGTCAAAACAATTTATTTCAAAACATGAATATTTTTAGCGATTCATATATATAATAAAAATGTAATTTTTATTGTTAAAACAATTTATTTCAAACATGAATATTTTATATACTTCATATACATGATAAAAATGTGATTTTTATCTTTCAAACAAATTATTCGTCATATGAATATTTTTCCAACACATGAATATATTTCAACACATGAATATAAATCAAACACATGAATATTTCAGAAAATTTCGGTAGCATAACGGCAGGGGGTTTAAAACTGGCACCGTCCCGAGTACGGCTCCTCGCACTACCTTACGCCTCGTGGCGTTCCCTAAGGGGCTTATCCTTATAATCTAAATATTTCGATCATTTTCATATCACAATGGATTTTTCCACAAACAATTTCAATTTTGTTTCAACCACAAACAATCATTATCAAACATTTGCATTTATCAACCAAATTTCACGTCAACCAAAATCCAAACAATCACAACCAATATATATCGTCCATGGTCTATGGACGAGGGGAGTGTGTATGTATGTGTATATATATATATATGCATAGAAATATATTTCAATTTCATTTCAACTCACATATGATTTTTACAACGCATATATAACTTATACATCGCACGTATAATTTATACAACGCTTATACATGAGGTGTACAACGCTTATATAACTTATACATTGATAATATAATTTATACATCGCCATTCCATATCGTTTTGAATTTAGAAATCTCACATTGGGTTCCACTCCTTCGAAAGTTGTAGGAAGCTCCAAAAATTCTTCGGTCTCTTCTAGAATGTAGAAGACGTCCTCACGGTCCCGATGTCTCTTGTTTCACTGGATTTTGACCACATAGAAAAAAGATATGATTTTTATAAGTTAATCATATTTCGCGACGGTTTTATGGTGTTAAAATCAGTTTAAAATAACCAAGTCCGTACCTTTCTGAACTCGCTCCAAACTAGGTTTTCGATTTTCTTCGAAACCGCTGCACGAGGTTGAAATCGATTGGTGCCACAGCCTAGAGCTTGGAGAGGCGCACAAAACAAGGGGGTACAGCCCAGTTCGTCGCTGGTACGGAAGCGCGGCGGGTCTACAAACGGCCGGAGTTCGTGGCTCCTGATCTCGACGATGGAGCGACTAGGGGAGGTGCGGCTTATATGGATTTGTAGAGGATGGAAGGATCTACAAAAACCTTAACTAGGCCACTCGATTTTAATGAGAGGAATCGCCAGAAAGTTGGAGAGAAGGTGGGAAATGGTTTCTGTCGTTCATCGGGTGTTAGGGAGAGAGAAAATCGAGTTTTTTTATTTTTTTAATTAATGAATGGAATTTTCTGATTCGCCGATATTTATATAAATTCCAAAAATACCTGTTTCTCCTAACGAACTCCAATTTAAACCCAACGACTGTCGCCCCTAGCTAAATACCCCCCTTCGGACACAATGGAATATGTTTCGTAGGCCCATTCAACTGTTTCATCCAGTTATTCTTCAAATTAAAATATAAAACATTCAAATATGGATTTGAACGTACATTTCAATTTGCCGGGGCCACATAATAATCCCAAAAATTACAGAAAAATAAATCTAGCTATGTTTGGACGATACAGTCCCAACAAAACTAGTTTCGTCGAATTTGGAGACCGTTTGAAAAATGGCCGTTTTCTGGTCGATCCAAATTGACTAAATTAACCAAATGCGTTTTCCTTTGCCACGCTCACAAATTAATTCAAAAAATTATGGAATTTGAAATCTAGCAATAATTTGGCATTCTGGATCCAACAAAAGTGGTTTCATCGAAAACGGAGGTCGTTTGCAAAATGTCTATTTTCAAGGGCTATATTAATTCAATGGCGACCTTTCTGATAATTCATTTAGCCATAACTTTTGATTCCCTCTATGAAATTTCGATTTTTCAGATTCATTAGAAAGATATTCTTAAACAGATTTAAATATTTTTGGTTTCACTAAAATCCGATTTATTTTGAATCATGTACAGTCAGTCAAAGTTCGAATTCAAACTTTCAAATTGCCGCGCCATTTCAGGCCTTGTTTTATAATTAAAATAAATTATTATTTTCCAACATCGATTCAAATAAATATATATGTTCTGATTCTCTTCAAAATAAATTTCTTGTCGTTATTATTTAAAATAATTCATTTTAAATATTCAAAGTTCATTAAATTAGCCAAATTAAAAAATTTAAATTGGTTCTGATTTTCCGGGTTGTTACATATCTGAGGCGCCTCGCTTTCCAACAACCACATAGGTAAAAATATATGAATGCTAGGGCGTGTAAAACCCAGACACCACCCATAACTAGAAAGAAACACATGTTCTCCGTGGATCCTCTCCCGTTTCTGGTTCATACCGGGAAGTGAAGCTCACGAATTAACTCTATACACAAAGCGGTGCTATATTAAAGCCGTGCTTTGATCATCAACCACAAGACTCTGTTTTTTAACAGAAGCCTTGATCATTTTCCACTCAGGCATGCCACACAGGCAATTCACGCCATGCAACTGATGTCTATCGATATACAACCTCTAAGCTCGTACGTCTCAGAGAAGGGTGAAGTAAGAGAATAAATTCTCCTTCACCAGACAGATGTATATTTAATAGAAATCAATCAACATAGAATAAAATCCAATGTCAGACACGCAGTCCATTTACAAGTTCGTTCTGGGTATGAACGTAACTGGAGGGACCATATTCCTCGTCCTATATGTCCAATACGGGAGAGAGGTCCTCGCATATCCGGTCGATCTCCAAGTACGTCTGGACGATCACCACTTATTATCTTATCTTGGGAATACAGCCCAATCAAGACATCAGTAATCATCCAAACGATGTGAAGACCTCCGAGAGGTCCACTAGAGATCAGAAATTTTTGAAGAAAAAATAAGATGTTTCTTCAACCACCGTCTTCAACGTCGACTTATCGTCGTATCAGTTATTCAGAATAGGATAAACCCGATCTTTCCAAATAACCCGCATATATAATAAACAAGTGTTACACAAACACAACATACGCCTCATTCCAATTCAGAATATTCTTTTATTCAAATATTCACATCATTAGGGAATAGGTTCCCATTAATTTTGTCAAAGATAAATTATTTTAAATTTATTCTTTAATCTTCCTTTGGATATCAATTCAAAGCATATTAAGGTTTATCCAAAACTAGTCGGGATCAACGAACCACAACGAAGTAATCATTTATTTTATTTCTCAATCCCAACCTATTCATCCCATTGAGCGAAACTGGTAATACTCCATATCTAACACCACGGTGTTATCGGTAAATTTATTTACCATTTCACATCCAAATCTAATTAAATATTTGACTATCGCTTGGAGCAAAACCGGTGACACTCCATTCTCGATTATTCCATGAATTCGATAAATTTATTTATCTCATCCACATTCCAATCTAATTAAAGATTCATCAAAACACTAATTCAGTTTTAATCTCAAAAATCATTACCTAATGATTATTCAAAGTTAAGAAATTAATCTTATCTTTAGCTGGGTTAAAGAACCAATGTTATTCAAAATACGGTTCACGATAAACCCAAAATCCCATTCCATTAATTATGGAATTTTCATGAAAAAAAATCAATATATAATCGATATCAATTTCCGTATCCAACCAATAATATAATTGGAATAACGACTAAGCCTTTTAAATTCCATATATATTAACAGTCTTCCTACACAGAAGCTCGCTTCAATTATTATCAAATCGAATTCCATTCCATTCCAATATATTAAATTGAAAAACTTTACTTTAGAAAATTTCCATTAAATCTTAAGAATAAGATTTATAAATTCCAAATCACATTTCTCTGTTGATCAGGTTAAAGAACGAATGTCGTTTAAAGCACCGTTCACAATAAACCCAAATCACATTCCATTTCAATTCCAATTAAATGTTAATTAATTGGTAATTCTTATTTAAATATTAGTTAAAAGATTTATTCTTTTCACTTGGGGTTTAAGAACAGTGTTACTGAAGACATCATTCCATCAGTCTCTAACCGTAACTTAGTAAAAGAACAATTCCCTAAGTATTAATCCCGAAGGCCGAAACCAACATCAGATCCATACCCAGGAAACTATTCAATTTAGCTAATCTCCAGTTAGTATCTAATTTTCTTAACTTCGTTGGGTCTAAGAACAACATTTTTAAAGATGCCATTCACGACAAACACAAAATTCAATTCAATTCAATTCCAATTAAATATTAATTAATTGGTAAACTTCATTAAATCTTAATAAAAAAATTTAATCTTTTCTCAACTGGGTTTAAGAATAGTGTTAGTGAAGACACCATTCATGACAAACCCAAAATCCCATTTGATATTAAATACAAGGCTCTGAATAGAAAATTTATCGGCTTATATTCAATATCAAATTCTGAAATTAACCAATATCGTATTGGAATAATGAAATATATATATCTTCCAAATTCGTCCACAATGTCCGTATAATCACAGAATCCAATATCGAAATATTCTGAAGATAATTTCGATTCAAATCCATTAAAATTCATATAATGGAAATTCTGGTTATTTTTAAAACTATTTCAAATCCAATTTATTTATTTAAAAATATTGGATTATAATTCTAGTTCATAACTAGTTCATTTCGATAAAAATATATTTTTATCTTTTCAAATATGGAATTTTTCATCCCAATTCTTTCCAAATCATTTATTATGATTTTACACAAATTATCGATATTTTTAATAATTTTATTGAGGCCCGTATAGTCGATTTCCATAAACGGTCATCGAACTGCACTTACAGCGACCTTTCCCAAATTTTATTTGGACATAATTCCAAATCCAACTGTTAGATTTCAAATCTCTCGTATTCGTTGGAAAGCCCTTTTCGATACGAGCCCAAGGGTTTCGGTTTTAGAGAATCTGACGGCAGGATCTCCCATAATGTCCATTCGAAGTCAATGGTCGAAATTCGCGAACTGCCGCGGCGCGGCGCGTTCTATTCAAGCCATTATATTATATTATATATATAATATATATTTCTTCGATTTCCATTTAAAACGTATTTTATAAATCGTTTTAACTTCTTTTTAAAAATGATTCTAACTTCATTTTCAATTTTAAATCAAAATTGAATATTCCTTGTCATTATAATGTATAAATGATAATATTTTCAAAATATCAAATTTTGAAATCATTTCCCTTTCGATATTCGTTACAAAAATAAATAAATTCGATATAAATATCGTTCACATCAAAATGGCGTTAATCTAATCAACACGGCTTTATATATTTAAATTTAATCGTGTCCATCCCAAATCGGACATCATAATCAGATTTTGATCTTTTACTGAATATTATTTTAAAAAATTAATTATTTTAATTCATTATTTTAAAATATTCATTCTTTCTGAACTGGAATCAGACACAGTCAATTACCATATAATGTTATTTATATGGATTTCATACAACACATGTATAGAACAACAATGATAAATAATCAACTATCATCTAGAGTGTATTACACAACTGCATAAGCGTTAAATATAAATAATTAATGCTTACAACAGCCTGCCAACCCATCGATTGGCATACCACTAAACAATTGGGATTAGTGTACGTCAAATATCATCCCAATACCCGTGTGGGGTTTCAACCAACAAATACCGAATATTATTTGTGTAGTTGGGCGATGTGTAAAATTTTATCGTCCCAATCAATATCCGTCAAATGTGTGTACATAAACAAATCGTCTGATTTGTTAATGAATATTTATTTTATTCATATACACGTTAAAAATTATATTTTTAACAATAAAATATTTTATTCGACACATGAATATTTTATACAGTCCATTTCACATCACAAACAATTTTCACAACACAATCAAACAAACAAGTCGTCTATGGTTTATGGACGATGAGGAGCAGTTCATATATGCAGTTATAAAATAAATAAATGTATGAAGAAAATTATAGTGAGGAGTTCTCATAGTGGTCGGTTTTGAAATCGTTAAAAACGATTATTTTAATTAAATTAAACCCTGTGTTTAATTTAATCAAAATGTGTAGCTGCTTCCGTTTCTGTTCTGATCAGTTCTGAAATGTAGAGTTTGTTGAGGCGATCGCATTGCAACTTGTTTCATTGAATTCCGAGCTCGTACGAAAGAGTTATGGTAATTATTACATGAATTAGAAAAATTAACTAATTAAAATATAATTATTTCCCTTAATTCCCTCATTACCCCTAATTAAAATATCAGGCCGTTGTCTTCTTCATTCCAGCGAACCCATCGTCACCCGAGAACCTCCCCCGTCGCACGCAATTCCAGGGGGAATGACCCCGATCCTTTGGCATTACAGCGGTGAGCTTCCTCCACTCCACCTATGCCTCGATCGTGGATGAACTCGGTGCCCTATGTTGCCTCTAAAACCGTTCCAACCGCTAGCACTTCATGTGCAAAAATCAAACCCAATACACGATGCTTCTTCATCATACCCATATAAATCAAAAGAGGATGAAAAGGGCTATAATTTTGGTTTTGGTTTCATCGTTTTATTCCCCTTGGATTGGAAGTTTTTATCAAAAGAAAAAGGGAGCCTCTGAGCCGTTGAACACAAGGAGCGGCGGCTCTGGAAAGTGGCTAGGGTTTCTAGAACAGGGGGGGGGGGGTATTTATATATATATATATATTTATTTTAATTCCATTATTCGTTTAATTATAAAATTTTAACACCAAACTCCAAATCTAACTCAACGACTGTCACCCCTAGCTAATTACCCCCATTCCGAACACAATGGAATATGTTTCGTAACCCATTTCAGCTGTTACGATCAGTTTCCCTTTAAATTAAAATATAAATCAATATATATTCAATTTACACTTACATTTTAATTTACCGGGGCCACATACTAACTCTAAAAATTCCAGAAAAATTATATCTGGTTTTGTTTTGGCGATACGGTCCTAAAAAAGCTAATTTCATAAAATTTGGTGACCATTTCAAAAATGGTCATTTTCTGGTCGATCCAGTTTGACTGAAATTGTCAAAACACATTTTCTTTCTCCATGCTCACATATTAATCCCAAAAATTATGAAAATTGGAATCTAGCAATAACTTGACATTCTAAATCCAACGAAAGTGGTTTCATCGAAAAACGGAGGTCATTTGCAAAATGGCTATTTTTAAGGGCTATATTTCCATAGCGACTATTCTGAATTTTCAACTGGACATAACTTTTTATTCGCGCTATGAAATCTGGATTTTTCAGATTCGTTGGAAAGATATTTTCGAACAGATTCAAATATTTTTGGTTTCACTAAAATCCGGTCTATTTTGAATCCTGTACATTCAATTGAAATTTGAAATCGAATTTTCAAACTACTGCGCCATTTCCAATTCCTTTTATAATTAAAATAAATATATATATTCTAACTTCGATTCAAATAAATATATACGTTCTAATTCTATTCAAAATAAATTTCTAGTCGTTATTATTTAAAATAAATCATTTTAAATATTCAAAATTCATTAAAATTGCCAAAATAAAATTTTAAATTGGTTCTGATTTTCCAGGTTGTTACAATCTCCCTAACTTAAAATCTTTTCGTCCTAAAAAAGGAACGGAGCTGAAAGTTGTTTAACTAACCAACTCAACTTTCATTCTTCAACTTTTCAGTTTCTAAGAATTTCTAATTTTTCAAAAATTTGGCTAATACCCTAAATTTTCGAAAAATTTCGCCATATCCTCCTTTGTACGGGTAGCACCGGGAAAATCCCCGAACCTCCAGACGGGCCCTCTTATCTCAAAAAGAAAAAGAAAAAGCCAAGCGCCAAGCCAATCGGCTCATAAAATCACACATACGCAATAAATTTGTAAACATGTACCTATTTGTTGGGCATACAATTTTATTCCTCTTCTCTAGCCTCCTTGCTATGACCTGTTCAATGTATATACATGTATATGCATGCAATTCCAAGCAATTTTCAATATAGTTCAATATTTGGTTCAATTTGGCCTAAATTTACCTTTCTTTCACATGTTGGTTTAAATAAATAATCGCATAATACAATCATCAATCAATTAGTTGATTAGCTTTTCAAATTCATGACTTTGATATATAATCAAAAATCCATTTTTGAGGCCAATTTACAACCAATGTATTCTATCTAGTTTTGGTTCTCACACCAGTCAATTGGAAATATATAGACATCCCACTTTCGAAACTCGAACATAAAACACTGATGATGTGTACACTATCATCATTATCATCTCCGGGCGACTAGAGTGTGATTCTATATCTATCTAGTATATTTGTGACTTCAAATACACGTGGATTAGACGTATATGCAAAATCTTTATATACTCGATTGTCCAAATTCAGGATAAATAAAATACTCAAAAACGTACAATTGGATTTAATTTTCAAAATAAAATTTGTTTTCATTTTTATTTTAAAATTAACACTCTTCCAACTCATTCTAGGATACTACTGATCCTATCTCTAATGAATCACTCTCATTAGATATTACTAATCCAATCTATGATGAATTCTTTCGTTTGGTTCTAATATGCCTTGTTCTCGAGCTCTGTAAACCAAAGATCTGATACAATGAAGCGACCCAAACTTCCCTGTAAAGGAAATCCCGGATTGAGTTGAGAACACGAAAAATCAGAACACAAACAGAAGAACATTTCTTTGCTTAATACAACAATTTACATCAGGGTACAAGAATATAACAGAGTATGAATAAATATTATACATTCGATAAATATCAGAGATTTAAATTACAATGCAGTGGAAAATTAATACAAAACACAACTGAAAGAGATACACGGATACAGAGCTTTCCAGATATCATTCCACCTGTAAACCAGGATCCTGTGAATATAAACCTGCAAAACCAAAACCACTAGTTGTCCGTGTGGAAAATAGGGGCACCCAGAGTTTAGGTTAAAACAATAAACTCCATGTCAGTCATGTTACTGGTGTAAGAACTAAAACAGTTACTTAAAACTTTACATTAAAATAAAGTAAATCAAGGAACCATGCCGTATAACACGGAACAGGTTTCCTCCCAAGAATACCAGTGCATATAACAAAACAACACAATGCTTTTTGGAAAAATGAAGCTATTATAAGACCCAGGCCCCATCACACAATGCAACGCAAGCCGGAGGATAGGTTTTTCCCTAATAATAGCCAAACATGCTTGGTACATTTAAAACAAATCATTTTGATACTATTATAGTGTAAAGTGTATGAAAACAACTTCAAATATAAATGTATCAATCATAGACGACATTAGCATCCCATGCCACTATGTCACCAATAATATACAACTAAAACCATAAAATGTCGTATTGGAATTTGGATTTCCATCTTGAACCAAGGAAAGGGATCGTCCTTACCACTTCGAGACAATCTAGCCCATATCTCAGGATCAAAGTTCGAGTGACCCTTAGGAGCCATAGGGCCGGTCCACACTTATGTTAGTGGATTATAATTCCTGACCAATGCGTTTCCCCACCCTATAGGGCGTAAATCTGGCCAGTATGTCGGCCATGTCATCTATTGGCCCCGTAGTGCTGATATATCCGAGGCGCCTCGCATTCCAACAACTACATAGGTAAATATATATAAATGTTAGGGCATGTAAAACCCTGACACCACCCATAACTAGAAAGAAACGCATGTTCTCCCTGGATCCTCTCCCGTTTCTGGTTCATACCAAGAAGTGAAGCTCTTGAATTAACGCTATACACAAAGCGGCGCTATATTAAAGTTGTGCTTTGATCATCAACCACAAGACTCTGCTTTTTAACAAAAGCCTTGATCATTTGCTACTCAGGCATGTCACATAGGCAATTCACGCAATGCGGCCGATGTCTATCGATATACAACCTCTAAGCTCGTACATCTCAGAGAAGAGTGAAATAAGAGAATAAATTCTCATTCACCAGACAAATGTATATTTAATAGAATAAATCAACACAGAATAAAATCCAATGTCAGACACGCAGTCCATTTACAAGTTCGTTCTGGGTTTGAACGAAACCAGAGGCACCTATTCCTCGTCCCATATGTCCAATACAGGAGAGAGCTCCTCGCATATCCGGTCGATCTCCAAGTACGTCTGGACGATCACCACTTATTATCTTGTCTTGGGTGTACATCCCAATCAAGACATCAGTAATCATCCAAACGATGTGAAGACCTCCGGTCTTCAACCACCGTCTTCATCGTCGACTTATTGTCCTATCAGTTATTCAGAATGGGATAAATCCAGTCTTTTTGAATAAAACGCGTATATAATAAACAAGTGTTACACAAACACAACATACGCCTCATTCCAATTCAGAATATTCTTTTATTCAAATATTCACATCACTAGGGAATAAGTTCCCATTAATTTTATCAGAGATAAAATTTTTAAATTTATTCTTTATTCTTCCTTTGGATATCAATTCAAACTATATTAAGGTTTATCCAAAACTAGTCGGGATCAACGAACCACACCAAAGTAATCATTTGTTTTATTGCCCAATCCCAACCTATTCATCCCATGGAGCAAAACTGGTAATACTCCATATCTAACACCACGGTGTTATCTGTAAATTTAATTACCATTTCACATCCAAATCTAATTAAAGATTTCATTATCGCTTGGAGCAAAACTGGTGAGACTCCATTCTCGATCATTCCATGAATTCGATAAATTTATTTATCTCATCCACATTCCAATCTAATCAAAGATTCATTAAAAATCCAATTCAGTTTTAATCTCCAAAATCATTTTAACTAGGTTAAAGAACCAATGTTATTCAAAACACGGTTCATGATAAACCCAAAATCCAATTCCATGAATTATGGAATTTTCACGGAAAACAAATCAATATATAATCGATATCAATTTCCATATCCGACCAATAATATAAATGGAATAATGACTAAGCCTTTTAAATTCCATATATATATTAACAGTCTTCCTCCACAGAATCCCACTTCAATTATTATCAAATCGAATTCAATTCCATTCCAATATATTAAATTGGAAAACTTTACTTCAGAAAATTTCCACTAAATCTTAAGAATAAGATTTATAAATTACAAATCACATTTCTCTGTTAATCGGGTTAAAGAACGAATGTCGTTTAAAACACCGCTCACAATAAACCCAAATCACATTCCATTTCAATTCCAATTAAATGTTAATTAATTGGTAATTCTTCTTTAAATCTTAGTTAAAAGATTTATTCTTTTTGCACGGGGTTTAAGAACAGTGTTACTAAAGACACCATTCCATCAGTCTCTAACCGTAAATTAGTAAGAGAACAGTTCCCTAAATATTAATCCCGAAGGCCGAAACCAACATCAGATCCATACCCAAGAAACCATTCAACTTAGCAAATCTCCAGTTAGTTTCTAATTTTCTTAACTTCATTGGGTCTAAGAACAGCATTTTTAAAGATACCATTCACGACAAACCCAAAATTCAATTCAATTCAACTCCAATTAAATATTAATTAATTAGTAAACTTTATTAAATCTTAATAAAAAGATTTAATCTTTTCTCAACTGGGTTTAAGAACAGTGTTAGTGAAGACACCATTCATGACAAACCCAAAATCCCATTTGATATTAAATACAAGGCTTTGAATAGAAAATATATTGGCTTATATTCAATATCAAATTATGAAATTAGCTAATATCGTATTGGAATAACGATATATATATATATATATATATATCTTCCAATTTCCTCCACAATGTCCGTATAATCACGGAATACAATATCGAAATATTCCGAAGATAATTTCAATTCAAATCCATTCCAATTCATATATAGGAAATTCTGGTTATTTTTAAAACCATTTCAAATCCAATTTATTTATTTAAAAATATTGGATTACAATTCTAGTTCATAACTAGTTCATTTCGATAAAAATATATTTTTATCTTTTCAAATATGGAATTTTTCATCCCAATTCTTTCCAAATCATTTATTATGATTTTACACAAATTATCGATATTTTTAATAATTTTATTAAGGCCTGTACAGTCGATTTCCATAAACGATCATCGAACTGCACTTACAACGACCTTTCCCAAATTTGATTTGGACATAATTCCAAATCCAACCATTAGATTTCAAATCTCTCGTATTCTTTGGAAAACTCTTTTTGATACGAACCCAATGGTTCAGATTTTAGGAGAATCTGATGGTCGGATCTCCCGTAATATCCATTCGAAGTCAATGGTCGAAATTCGCGAATTGACGTGGTGCGGCGCGTTCTAGTCAGGCCATTATATAATATATATAATATATATTTCATCGATTTCCATTTAAAACATATTTTGTAAATCGTTTTAACTTCTTTTTAAAAATGATTCTAACTTCATTTTCAATTTTAAATCAAAATAGAATATTCCTTATCATTATAATGTATAAATGATAATATTTTCAAAATATCAGATTTTGAAATCATTTCCCTTTCGATATTCATTATAAAAAATGAATAAAGTCGATATAAATATCGTTCACGTCAAAATGGCGTTAATCTAATAACCACGGCTTTATATATTTAAATATATTCGTGTCCATCCCAAATCGGACATAAAAATCAGATTTTGATCATTTATTGAATATTATTTTAGAATATTAATTATTTTAAATATAAATAATTAACACTTACAACAACCCGTCAACATATCGATTGACATACCACTAAACAATTGGGATTAGTGTACGTCAAATATCATCCCAATACTCGTGTGGGGTTACAACCAACAAATACTGAATATTATTTATGCAGTTGGGCGATGTGTAAAATTTTATCGTCCCAATTAATATCCGTCAAATGTGTGTACATAAACAAATCGTCTGATTTGTTATTGAATATTTATTTTATTCATATACACGTTAAAAATTATATTTTTAATGATAAAATATTTTATTCGACACATGAATATTTTATACAATCCATTTCACATCACAAACAATTTTCATAACATAATCAAACAAACAAGTCATCCATGGTTTGTGGACGATGGGGAGCAGTTCATATACGTAGTTATAAAATAAATAACTGTATAAAGAAAATTATAGTGAGGAGTTCTCACAGTGGTCGGGTTTGAAATCGTTAAAAACGATTATTTTAATTAAATTAAACCCATTGTTTAATTTAATCAAAATCTGCAGTTGCTTCCGTTTCTGTTCTAGTCAGTTCTGAAATGTAGAGTTTGTTGAGGCTATCGCATTGCAACTTGTTTCACTGAGTTCCAAGCTCGTACGAAAGAGTTACGATAATTATTACATGAATTGCAAAAATTACCTAATTAAAATATAATTATTTCCCTTAATCCCCTCATTACCCCTAATTAAAATATCAGGCCGTTGTCTTCTTCATTCCAGCGAACCCATCGTCCCCCGAGAACCTCCCCCGTCGCACGCATTTCCAGGGGGTGTGACCCCGATCCTTTGGCACCACAGCGATGAGCTTCCTCCACTGCACCTACGCCCCGATCGTGGGTGAACTCGATGCCCTATATTGCCTCAAAAACCATTCCAACTGCCAGCACTTCATGTGCAAAAATCAAACCCAATACGCGATGTGTAACGACCCGTGTTTTTCTGCCTATTTATTTAATTATTTTGATTATTTAAAATATGGGTTTGAATTTAAATAATTGGATTTAACGATTTATTTGGGGTATATTAATTAATTAAATAATATAATATTATTTTAATTTCCAGGATATTGGAAATTTTGGAATTGGCAATATATTGGGGTCAGGCAATATAAAATAGGTAAATATTGTTTTTGCTGGAATTGTAGAGACGATTTCGCTTAGTTAACGACGACGGTATATATATGGTTTTAATTTAATTAAATAACGAGCTGCAGTGGCGCGGCATTTCACGATTTGGCGTTTTGAACTTTGATTGGTCGTACCGAGTCCAAAATAAGTCGGATTTCCTCAAAACAAGAAACGTCGGGACCGGTTTGACGATATCATTCTAATGGCAGAGAAAAATCCAGTTTTCGTCGTGTAGATTTTATTTTATGGCCAATTCAAATTTTGAAAAAGTCGCTGTAGAATTCCTTTATATATTATAACGTTATTTATATTAAATAAAGGGGTTTTTTAAAAAAAAATTTAATATCGATTTGGCTTAAAATTCAACCCGGGATATTTTTCCTTGGTAATACATCAAATTCTGGTCATGTACGGCCAACTGCAATATTTTGATATTATTATATTGAAGTATTTTAAAATTGGTTTATTTTAATTCAAATTGGCCAGTTCAAAAGGGACATTTTTCAAAAGACCTCTGTTTTCGACGAAACAAATTTTGTTGTGACCGTAACAGTAAATTATTGCTAGATTTTCAGACGGCACGTCAATCGGGGTCAATCTGTGAGTGTGGCAAAATAAAAGGTAGAATAAATCGATCTAATTGGATGTGTACAAACGCTATTTGTGCAAACGGACACGGAATTTGACGAAACAAGTTTCGTTAGGACCGTATCGTCGTATTATACGATGCCGTTCATTTGCATCTCGAACATGGTTCGTATGTGAGCGCAGCAGCGAATAAACGATATTCGAAAACGCGATAGACACGAAATAAAATATCGTTAGTCAGCGTCGTTCGTCAAATCAACATAAAATATATTATACACACGTTATATAAACCCCGTAAAGCCATAATTTCCAGCCCATCCCCATTTCAACCATGTAATTTTGCAAAAACACCCCTAAACACAAATCGATTTATATCTCATGATCCGTCGAGAGTTTGCTATGGCAACCAAAGAGAAAGTTGTAGATCGGGGGAAGATCTAGCTGCTATAAAAAGTTGGGGTGGTTTCGTCAACTTGGGTGGCCGGAATTCGCGTTGAACAACAAAGAATGACTTTCGTTCTCAACCAAAATTAGGAAGTTATTGTCGATTTCAGGTAGGGAGACCTTGGGCGAATCGAAGAGGGAAGAAAGGGCTTTATTTTGGCGGTGGTCTCGGGGTCTGAAATTACCTGTGGTGGTCGTGGGATGGCGATGAACGGAGGGGTCAGTTTTTGGGTTGTATTGGTGAGTGGCGATGGGTTGTGGGGTTTTTCCGGCGTTGTCAGGCGGAGTTGGCGTCGCGGACCTAGGGGAATCGAAGGTAGGTGGCACGGCGGATCTAACGGTGGTGGTCCAGTTGGCCAATTCGGGTCGTAGCGGCCTCAGTTCAAGGATGAACGGAATCGGGTCTTTTCAGAAATTCCGGCGATGGGGGTCAAATCGGAGGGGGGTTCTCTGGCCATGGGGTCGGAGTGGATGAGGGCAAATCGTCGATAGTGTCAGGCGAGACTCCGGAGCACCAGAGTGGCGGCGCTGAGGAGGATTGATGACCGTGCTTTGAAGGTGAAGGAGGAATACGGGTTGAGGAGAGGGACACAAAGGAAAACGCGTTTCTTCATTTGTCCAAGGATGACGTGGACAGACGGTTAATGAAGGTGATTATTAATTTAATATTTAATTAATTTATAATTTAGTTTTAGTAATAATCGTATATTTGTTTAAACTTCGAACGAGCGTATCTCTTTCATACGATAACGAAATTTGACGAAACTGGATCCGTTGGGATCGTAGGAACGAGACCTATCCGATGACACTGACTAGGAGTCAATCTGACGCTGTTGAAAATTCAGCGAATTTTGAATGTCCGTTCATGATTAAAAGCGACAAACGCGTCAACCGCCGACCGAACAAACTCTGGTGAGTTAATTCTCACACCTTCTGGAATCCTGTGATGTGGTAAATTCGTATTAAAATATAATTTACCTTTGAAAATATAAATTGGTTGCTTGGCTACTGTTGACTGTTATGGTTGATTGGATGCAGTTATTTAGATTTAACCGATCATATGAAATTTATTTCATATATTATCATGAAATGTATAACGAGTTGTGATGCAGGGAAGGACAGGTTGGAGGGATCCGACCGGATTCCTCAAATATTATATATGTGTTTGTTGTTGTATATCGTTGATATATGAATTGATTTAACCCCATATGGTTGAAAAACCTGTTTGAGTGTGATGGTTGAACCTGTGTTGTGTTTAAAATCAACCGACAGTGTTGATTTGGTAATTGGCAGTGAATGGCCTAAAATGTGTTGTTTTAGTCGTCGGTTTACCGTTCGGTGAATCGACGCAGTTTTAAAGTTATAAATTTATTTATAAGTAAAATGAACCTTTTTAAGTTATTTTATAATAAAAAAAAATTTAAAATTTTAAATAATATTTTAATCGTGTTTATAAAAGAATCATTTAATTGGTTTATGTAATGGAATCTTGTGGTTTATACAAGCACTGAAATCAGAGAATCTACCTACGGGTTGGAAAAAGGGAATAATTGTTTTTTTAACAATTAGATGGTATTTTTAAATTAATTAAGTTAAAAAGGGAAATGACAAATGAAAATCAGTTAACCTCTAACTGATATGTACGGTTGATGAAAATCCACTGTTTGAACTGAAATTGACAAATGAGATTTGCATCTCAGAATATTCGTTAAATTTAACGAACAGTGTGAAATAGTAGTTAATCCTTGATTTAACTAAAATTCAAAGACATTATCGAATTATTTAATGTTAATGAAGTAAATTATTATTTAATAAGGTTTTAAAATGATTATGATCCTGGAAATGGCAAAGATAACTATTTTTAATATTTAATTATTATTTTAATTAATAATAATTAAAAGCGATGATTTTAATTGGAATTCAATTAAAAATTTGTAAAGTAGCGATAAGTTTTGGTCAAAGGGGGTAATTAGAGTTTTGTAAAGAAATAACCAAGTTTCAAGACAAGATTGGAAAATGGAATGTGTAGTGAATATAAAGCTTTAATAAGATTTTATTTAATCATTTAACTAAGTAAAGTGGATTCGATTGATTGTAATTAGAAATGTGTTAATGGTTTTAAAACGAAATCGAAGTTAAGTTGAAAAGTGGGTACATGGGTGATTATAAGAAATCAAAGGGTTATAAGCAAAGTATTGTTTGAAGTTAAAAGTGGTGCTTTGTGGACATTTACTTAATTAAAGGGATTAAGTAAAAAGATTTTCGAATGGAGATTTCAAATGTAAGAAAGGGTTTATAAAACCAGTTTTGAAATCAAGGTAGTAAAGGAGATTTTAATATCAGTAGTTAAGTTACGAACGGGTATTCATTCTGAGATAAGAACGCTGTCGATCAAGGTCTGAGTGGTAAATAGAATACCCCAACTTGAACGGCTTCGTTATTATCAAGGAATGATATTGGTTTGAACGAGTGAAAGGTGTTGTGATTGGCGTGATGTCCTATACGTGGAGTATTGAAAATGGAAGCGAGATTTTGGGAATATGAATATAAATAGGAATATTGTTTTCAAATTATATTGAATATTTGTTTATTCAATTAGAGTTGATCGAATACAGTATTTGAGGTAGAGTTAGTCAAACATAGTTATTCAGGAAAGTCGCCATTGTGTACGATTGCTAGCGTAATTCGCAGGGCTGCAGATAGCCTACGGCGGTCGGATGTTTCCTGAGGGAATCAGGCGTAACCATTGTGATCGCTGCGATCTAGAGTCAAGCAAATGGAGTTAAGTCGAGTATTAGTTAATCGATAGGAGTTATCAAGTCGAGTTAGTCAAGTTAAGAGTTAAGTCGAATATTAGAGTTTATTAATAATTTTGTAAATATATTTTAAAGAGGCCAGTCATGCTAAGTACTGAATCAGCAAACTTGTTGTATTCACACATTTGTTATTTGATAGTTAAATCACCGACTATCAAAACATGACCAATACAATTGTTGGTATGGAAAGACCAGGATCGAATTTATATTCGAAAACCATTCCTACCAACAAATACGTGAAGACGTCGATTGAAGACGGAGCTAGTGAAGACCGTGGATCTTCATAAGCGGAAGGACTACTTGTTGAATCTCTCTGGCTTGCAACCAGAGTTATTCGATTTGTGATTCTATCGTGGTTGAAATCCACGGGTTGCAAGGACTTCTTGCTACTGATCCATAGGGTGATTCCTATATGAGATGCAGTAGGAGGGTGCCTTCGGTTCATCCTGTTCCTGGATGACTTGTATGGACGAGTGTCTGACAGAGTATTTCCAAAGGGGTCACGTACGTTGATTTTTACAAACGTATTTCTGTTAGTGGCGGGGAGGGGCACCTCTCTAGCTTAACGACCAGAATATTTTTGTGGACGTCACTTAGTGATGTTCGGAGGATCTGACGACGTGGAATTCAAAGTGAATGGTGACTAGATGTTCGGAAAGGAATTCTAGCCTCAAGCCTCATCAACCGGGAGATGACAAAAATCGGGCAGGCAGCATGGCTATGTGGGTCGCTCCCATTAGGGTGTATGATCACCTATCTAGAGAAATTCCATTTGCTTCTTTAATCTATATTTGATGCTGCCCCTTTTCGGGCAGAAGGTTGCTGATCCCAACCGTCGGTGATATACATTCGATACACTCAAGCGAAATGAGTGGTCGGTCATGTGAGGGCCGGGTTGCAAGACGTTCTTGTTGAACCCAGTGTATTCGCCTCTAGAGATACACGTTCGGAAGGTGGACCCATACCTTGTCAAGGTCGGAATCCAACATCAAATAAGCGCCCGTGGTTTTCGATTGTATACTATATATGGGGAGCGTGAGATGCAAGCGTTCCTCTAGATTGTTAATTACTTGTATTTAGACATTACGATAATATCAGATCAAAGTATGATTTCAAGAATGTTTTGGGTTATATTAAGATAAAAACCGTCCGTGTTTATGTGTGGGCTGGTCTTACTATTATCCTTTTATTTCAAAAGGATTTTCAAAGTTAAACAAGTGTGTGTTATGTGAATTTATCACTGATAGTATTCCAGACTGACCCGGTGTATTTTGTTTTAAATCAAATGTGCTCGGGTCAGACCGGGTATGTTCCAGGTTAGGTTTCGCTTGGAGATTCAGGAGTTGGAAGCAGGCGGCTTCACCGCTAGTTATATAGAGTTCTTATTCTGCTGTGATTGATATATGCTGTGCTCTGATGATTGGTATGTATATACAGTTTTGTATAAAGGATTTGTTATATTATATTTTATCTGTTTCGCTGTGAGATTCTGATGTGTTCTTCTTCTTTCTTCTATTCTAATATTCTTTCTTTCTATTCTCACCCTCTAAATTCTTTCTCATGACAATCTGGGGGTTCGATACTTGGGTTTTTGAGACGACCCGAATTCCCGTTCTCACGGAAACAAGGTTATCTTTTGGAATATAACACAGAAACATATAATAGCAGAACAGAATTAAATAAATACACCAGAATGAACAACAAAATATACTGGATAAAAGTAATCATCAGAGTTACACAATATACAGGATCTTACTTAGTACAAAATAGAGTTCAGCTATACATAAATGTCTACAGCGGAAATAAACAAACTATGTACAATAGGAGCTGAACAGCATAAAAAGAAATAAATGATAGAATCCATCTTCAGCTCCAGCTATCCAGAAAGAACCAGCTAAACCTGAATACAAGGCTGCCCGTGTAGAAAAAGGGGCACCCGAGTTTGAAAGTGAAACAAACTACGAGTCAGTCATGGGACTGGTATGAGAAATCCACTCAACACATATATATATAATTGGCTAATCACAGGACCACGCCACTTTCGTGGAACGGGTTTACTCCATTGGATTGCCAGTGCTTTAAAACAAATCTTTCTTTTAAACATCGCTATGCTTTTTACAAAATGAAGCCGTTATAAGACTCAGTTCCCATCACACAATGCAACGCAAACCGGAGGATAGAGTTTTACCTTATAACGGCCAAAATATGCTTGATACGAATAAAACAAAGGCATTTGATATTATTGCTAGTGTCTATATGTTTTGAAAACAATTTCAAATCATAACTATCAATCATAGACGGCATGGGTACCATATATCATGTCGCCATATATATATACAATCAAAACCGCACGATGTCGTATTTGGAAATTGGATTTCCGTCATGAACCAAGGCAAAAGATAGTCCTTACCTGAATTCGTGACTCTCTAGCCCGAGCCACAGGCAAGTACTCAGTCAAGCCTTCGGAGCGACAGGGCCGGTCCACCGATGTGGATTAAAATGCCTGAACACTACGTTTCCCTGCCCTTTGGGGCGTAAACGAGCCAACGAATGACTCCATCGGACCCGGATCGTCCGATCAAACCGAGGCGCCTCGCAACAGCAACAACCACATAGGTGAAAAGTATATAAATGTCAGGGCTGGTAGGTCACTGACACCACCCTAGCTAGAAAGAAACGCATGCCCTCCCTGAGGTCCTTCTCCCGTTTTAGGTTCATACCGGGGTGTGAGGCTCGCGAATTCACGTTATACACAAAGCTACGCCACACAGGCGGTGCTTTGATCATCACCACAAGACTTTGCTTTCCAACAGAAGTCCTGATCACTGCATCTTAGCATGCCACACAGGCAATTCATGCTATGCGACTGATGTCCATCGATATACAACCTCTGAGCTCGTGCGTCTCAGAGAAGGGCGTTAAGCAAAAGAATAAATTCTCCGCCGCCAAACAGATGTATATTTAACAGAAATCAATCAACACAGAACAAATTCCAATGTCAGACACACAGTCCATTTACAAGTCCGTTCTGGGTCTGAACGAAACCGGAGGCACTAAATACCTCGCAAACCCTTCGATCAACACGTACGTATGAACGATCACCACTCATTATCCATATTTCGGGATGCCTCCCAATCAGGACCTCGGTTACCATCCAAACGAGGTGAAGATCTCCGGTCTTCGACCACCGTCTTTATCTTCGACTTTCAATCGTCAGTCAATTATTTGAAATGAGAATTAACTCAGCCTTCTCAAATAATTCACGTATCTTTAGAATTTCAATTCAATTTATTTCAATGGTTAAATTATTCGACAACACCAATTTTGTCCTTTAATGTAATTTTTACACCAAACACATTCAACCATCAAACATCACATAAATCAAGCAAATTCAGTTTATTTCCATTCCATATCGCTTATGATATTTTATAACTATTTATCGCTATTTTTATTTATTTTAAAATAGCTAATATATTCAAAACAACGTTTCGGGCCATAACGTGGCCGTGGCGCTGTTTTTCTTCAGATTTGATTTACACATATCTGAAAATCTAACCGTTGGATCTTCACAAAATTTACATCATTAGAAAGGTCTTTTCAAAACGAATCCAACGGTTCCAGTTTCGGGAAAATCCGACGGTCGGATCTCCCGGTACAATCGTTTGAAATTTCGATTTCAAAATACGAACTGTAGCGTCGTTATTCGATTAAATATAATTATATTTATATATATAAATAAATATAATCGTTTCTGGCGCTGTTTTTCTTCAGAATTGAATTAAACATTCCAGACAATCCAACCGTTGGATTTTTACAAGATTGGTGCCGTTGGAAAGATTATTCCAAGGCGAACCCGACGGTTGAGGTTTCGGGAAAATCCAATGGTCGGATTTCCCGCACTAGTCGTTTGAAATCACGATTTCAAAATACGAACTGCACGGCCTCGTTTCGTTTTAATTTTATTTATATTTATATATTTATATAAATATAGTTCATTCAACAATTTCAATATCGTTTTCACTTCAAAAAATTTTCTAACACCTTAAATTTTGGAAAAATTTCGCCATAACCTCCCCTGCACCGGGAGCGTCGGGAAATCGCAAATAGCGTCCCGGTCCTTCTAATCTCAAAAAGAAAAAGAAAAAGCCAAGCGGCTAGCCAACAGGCTCAAAATCATCACCTAAACAAATCAGTAAATGTGTACCTATTTGTCGGGCACAATTTTATTCCTCTTCTCTAGCCCCTTTGCTATAACCTGTTCAATGAATATGCATGTACATATATATACAGTCCATATCATTTTTCATTTTCTATTCAACTTCATATTTGATTTCTATTTGGTTTAAAAACACCATTCATTCTAATGTTACATAAATAGGTGCAAATCATTTCATTAGCTAATTAATGAATATTTCAACTCATATATGTTTATTTTGAACAAGTGGCTATTTTTAACACTTCACATTTTAACGATTTATGCATACAATAAAAATGTGATTTTTATTGTAAAACAATTTATTTCAAAACACTATTTTTCTATATAGTTCATATAGTCGATAAAAGGTGATTTTTATTATCAAACAATTTATTTCAAAATATGAATCTCATTCAACACATGAATTTCTAAACAACGAATGAATATCAATTCAACACATGAATGTTTTCAATAGTTTTTATATATAGATAAAAATGTGATTTTTATTATCGAACAATTTATTTCAAAATATGAATACCATTCAACACATGAATTTCTAAACAACGAATGAATATCAATTCAACACATGAATGTTTTCAATAGTTTTTATATATAGATAAAAATGTGATTTTTATTATCGAACAATTTATTTCAAAATATGAATACCATTCAACACATGAATTTCTAAACAACGAATGAATATCAATTCAACACATGAATGTTTTCAATAGTTTTTATATATAGATAAAAATGTGATTTTTATTATCGAACAATTTATTTCAAAATATGAATACCATTCAACACATGAATTTCTAAACAACGAATGAATATCAATTCAACACATGAATGTTTTCAATAGTTTTTATATATAGATAAAAATGTGATTTTTATTATCGAACAATTTATTTCAAAATATGAATACCATTCAACACATGAATTTCTAAACAACGAATGAATATCAATTCAACACATGAATGTTTTCTATACAATGAATAAATATAGTTTAAGCATATGAAAATAATTCAAACACACAAATATTATTCAAAATTTCGGCAGCATAACGGCAGGGTAGTTACACCGGCACCGTCCCTAGTACGGCTCCTCGCTCTACCTTAAAACCTCGCGGTTTTTGACAATGGGAATCATGCATCTAGTTCGCACGCAGGCGGCATGTATATATTTATTTCATTTCCACAAACTAATCCTATGTGGTTTCAACCAAATATTTCACAACCACAAATGGGTATTTTTCAACCACATACAACCAATATCAATCACAAACAATCCCAAACAACCATTCAATTTTCACAACAATTTCAACCAATAAATATCGTCCATGGTTTGTGGACGAGGGGCGTATATATATATATATATTTATATATAGCAATTCACTTTTACTTCACACATATATAATTATTTTTAAATCAGAAATCTCACCAATAGCTATCCAGTACCACGACTCTTCCTTTATAGAAATCTTCGCCTTTTGTCGCTTTCGCCCGTATTCTCTACACATGTAAAAATCGAATTTTTTACTATGTTATTCAATATATAAAAATTTGATTTCTATTTCGACTTTCAACATATAAAAATATGATTTTTACTTTGACTTTCAATATAAAAAAAAATATGACAATTCCATTTTTACTTTCTTTAAAGAAACCAGTTTTAACTTTTTAAAAATTTCAGTTTTTATCTTTTTATAAAATTCAGTTTTTATCTTTTAAAAAAATTCAGTTTTTAATTCTTTAAAAATGCAGTTTTTATTTTCTTTTCAAAACAGTTTTTATTTTCTTTTTCAAAACAGTTTTTGTTTTCTTTTCAAAACAGTTTTTGTTTTTATACTTTCGGTTTTTATTTATTTAAAAATTCAGTTTTAAAATTCTTTTTAAAAAATTCTGTTTTAAAATTCTAATTAAAATCAGTTTCTATAACTAAAGAAAATAATACAGTAATTAGTTTTAACAAAACAAAATTTAAAAATAAAAATAAACTAACCTAGTTCTTACCGCATATCTCGAAGTGGAGGAGGAGGAGTCGGCGGCTCTGGTGGCGTTCGTGGAGGTTCAGGGAGGCGTCGCGGCGAGGTTTCGGGAGGGGCTCGATTGGATGTCGCGAGGGGTTCCAGGCTTCGCTGGAAGGAGGAGGTCTGATGGAGGGGGCGTCGGAGTCTTCGTCGGCGGCGGCTTCCAGGTCGGGGGCGGCGCGATTTAGGTTTTAGGTTTCTTTTTTTTTTTTTTTATTTGTTTTGCTTTCTGAATAATGAACCTGCAGGGGCCAGTTGAAGAAGAAAAGGAGGGAAGGAAATCTTTTTTATTTTATTTTATTATTATTTAATTATTAAATTTTGCAAAAGGGTTGACTTTTACTTATGACCTCGAAACGAGGTCCACCGCCTGTCATCCATAGCGTTTTACCCCCATTCCGAACACAATGGGATATGTATCGCAAGCTGGTTTGATCGTTACAATCAGTTTTCGTTGAATTTACTATTTAAATCCTTATATTGAATTTTAAACGTACATTTCAAATTACCGGGGTCACATATTAACTAGAAAAATTCCCGAAAAATATTTTCTAGTTTCGTACTGACGATACAGTCCTAACAAAACTAGTTTCGCCGAATTCTGAGACCGTTTGAAAAATGGCCAATTTCCAGTCGATTAAAATCAACGGAAACTGGTCAAACGCGTTTTCCTTTGCCACGCTCACATATTGATTCGAAAAATTATGAAATTTGAAACCTAGCAATAACTTGACACTGCGGATCTAACAAAAGTAGTTTCGTCGAAATCCGAGGTCATTTGCAAAATGTCCATTTTTAAGGGCCTGAATTCCATAGCGACTATTCAGAATTTTCAACTGGACATATCTTTTGATTCCCGCTATCAAATTTCGATTGGTCGGGTTCGTTAGAAAGATATTCACTAACAGATTTAAATCCTTTTGGTTTCACAAAAATCCGGATTGTTTTGCACCCGGTATATTCAATTGAAGTTTGAAATCGAATTATCGAACTACCGCGCCATTTTCAATTCTATATATAATTATAATTAATTATATTCGTTTTCAAATGTCGATTCAAACTCAGTTTTCATTGCCATTATCTAAAATATTTATTTTAAATATTTAAAATCCATTATTTTAGCCAATTTAAAAATTTTAAATTGGTTCAGATTTTCTGGGTCGTTACAATCTCCCCCACTTAAAACTTTTCGTCCCCGAAAAGGAATAAAGTCGAAAGTGGTTTGATAAATCTACGATCACCCAATACAACAACCAATTTGTTTCTAACCTTCCAAAAATATACTAATTAATCTCTATACACTTTTCAAAATCATTCAGAGTATAGAATAAATAGTGCACATCCATGGGAAGAAAATAGCAACAGAATAGAGAATTAAATGGTAATGCAAAGTAGGTTAAATGTACCTTGCACCGGAGTCATTCAGAGATATCTACTCGTCATCTAGGATAAGCTTTCTGAATGCTCTCCTCAGTTTCCCAAGTACAATCTCGCGGATCTCCACTCCATTGCACTTTGACTAAGTGAACCTTCTTGTTCCTCAGCTCTTTGGTTTCTTTGCCGATAATCTTTAGCGGCTCACGCCTCACAGCTAATCCTGGAGTAATTTCAATATCCTGCTGAGCTGCTTCTTCCACGATCAAGTCTGGATCATGAACGTGCTTTCGAAGTTGAGATATATGAAATACATCATGAACTCCAGGCAACCAATCAGGAAGTTTGACCCTATAAGCGAGAGTTCCGATCCGTTCCAGAATAGGAAACGGACCAATGAATTTTGGTGCCAACTTTCCAGTTTTACCGAACCTGATAACTCCTCTCATCGGCGATACTTTCAAATATACATAGTCGCCAACTTCAAAGGATATATCTCTTCTTCGTTTATCGGCATAGCTCTTTTGTCGGCTTTGAGCGGCGAGTAATCGCTTCTTAATAAAATCGACTTTGTCGGCAGCTTCTCGAATCATATCAGGACCCAACATAAGTCTATTCCCAGGCTCGACCCAACAAGCAGGAGATCGGCACGGTCTACCATACAATGCTTCGAATGGCGACATTGTCAGATTCGCCTGGTAGCTGTTGTTATAAGAGAACTCAGCCAAATGTAGATTGTCTTCCCATGATCCACCGAAATCTATAACACAAGCCCGCAATAGATCTTCTAGAATGCGATTCACCCTCTCAGTCTGACCGTCTGTCTGAGGATGATAAGCGGTGCTCAAGTTTAACTTCGTTCCCAGCTCGACTTGAAATGCCTCCCAGAATTTACTAGTGAATATTGTATCTCTATCATTGACTATACTGAGTGGCACTCCATGCAGTCTAACTATTTCCCTGAAGTAAATATGTGCCAGACTCTGAGCGGTTCTATTTGATCTGACAGGTATAAAATGGGCGGTCTTCGTGAAGCGATCTACGATCACCCAAATACTGTCATTTCCCTTTCTGGTTCTGGGCAAACCATCAATGAAATCCATAGAAATATGTTCCCACTTCCAGCCAGGAACTTCTAGCGGTTGTAATAATCCAGCTAGTTTCTGCTGGTCGCTCTTGACTAGCTGGCAAGTAGGGCACCGGCTAACATATAAGGAAATGTCCCTTTTCATCGACTTCCACCAGAAAGTGCGTTTGATGTCATTATACATTTTGCTTACTCCCGGATGGATACTGAGTTTCGACTTGTGGCATTCATCTAGTACTTCCTTTCGAAGTTCAGGAATGTTAGGAACGCATATTCGACCTTTGAGCCTTAGAATCCCCTCATTGTCTACTTGAAAACTCGAGGGCTCGCCTTGTTGAATTATCCCTCTGATCTTCTGAATGAAGCGATCATCCTCCTGAAGAGCAGATATCTTATCTAGTAATGAAGTCGTGATAATAAAACTGGCGATCATTACATTCTTTCTGCTTAATGCATCGACCACGACATTGGCTTTTCCTGGAGTATATATAATTTCAAAGTCATATGCTGCAAGAAACTCCAGCCAACGTTGCTGTCTCAGATTTAGGTCCTTCTGAGTGAACAGATACTTTAATGACTGATGATCTGTAAATAGTTCGAATCTCTCACCGAGAAGATAGTGTCTCCAGATTTTCAAAGAGAATATGATAGCCAATAACTCAAGATCATGAGTTACATAGTTTTTCTCGTGCGGCTTCAATTGACGGCTAGCATAAGCAATCACTTGACCTCTTTGCATTAACACTGCACCAAGGCCTTCTCTAGAAGCATCAGTCCAGACTTTTAAATCTTGGTTGCCATCAATGATGGTTAACACTGGAGCTGTCGTTAATCTTAACTTTAGCTCTCCGAAAGCCTCCTCACTTTCTTGAGTCCATTTGAACTTAGAATGCTTCTTTGTAAGCTTCGTTAAGTGGCCAGATATCTTAGAAAAGTCTTTAACGAACTTCCGATAATAGCTAGCCAATCCGAGAAAGCTGTGGACTTCAGTGGGAGTACTGGGCTGTTTCCAATTTTGAATAGCCGTGATTTTACTTGGATCCACAGCAATTCCTTCTTTCGATACAACATGGCCCAAGAATTTCACTTCATCTTGCCAAAAGATACATTTGGAAAACTTTGCTTTCAATACATTTCTCCTGAGGATTTCTAGAACCTGTTCCAGATGCTTTTCATGTTCGGCCCTTGATTTAGAGAAGATTAGAATATCATCAATAAAAACCAGAACAAATTTATTCAATACTCCTCTGAATACTCTGTTCATCAGATCAACGAAATAAGCTGGAGCGTTACATAAGCCGAATGGCATTACTAACCACTCGTAGAATAAGTCAGGGCCTCTGAACGCTGTCATTGGAACACACTCTTCGGCAATTCGAAGTTGATGGAATCCTGTAGCTAGGTCCATTCGTGAGAATACTTGTGCTCCATTTAATCGATCCAACAAATCATCTATTCGCAGCAATGGATATTTGTTCTTCGTTGTTTGTTTGTTCAGATCTCGATAATCCACACATAGACGTAGAGTACCGTCAGATTTCGGGACAAATACCACGGCTGCACCCCAATCAGAGAAACTAGGCCTGATCAGACCTTTCCATACTAGCTGTCGTGTTTGATTGTCTAATTCCTCCTTCTCTTTCAAGGACATTTTTCGAATAGCGTGAACTACCGGCCTTGCATTGGGAATTAAAGCAATCTTGAAATCTATTTCTCTTTGCGGAGGTAAGCGAACAACTTCTTCGAACACATCCGCATAGTTTTTGACGACTGGAATGTCTTTGATGAGGTCAGGAATATTCTCTATGGCTTCAGGGACATTTTCAATTTGGGCTGGAGAAACATCGAGAGCTGACCAGAAATCTTTTCTATTTGAAGTCGGGCATTCACATGGTATGGTTATATAATTTCCCAATTGTGCTTTTGCCTTTACAACTCTCTCGGCGCATCTAACCTCTGCTTCATATTTGGTTAGCCAATCCAACCCCAGAATAAGTTCAAATTCATCAAAGTTCATAACGATAGAGATAATAGGGAATTTATAGCAGGAAAAAGAGACAGGTACTGCACAAACCCAACTGAGATTGATGGAACCTCCAACTGGATTTTGGACAGTTATTGGCTCTTTAAGCTTTTTCAAATTCAAATCCAACTTCTTGACTGCACTCTTTGCAATAAAGCTTCGTGACGCGCCTGTGTCAAACAGTACTTTAACTGGAATGTTTTTGACATTAAGCGTGCCTTCTAAAACATCAGATCTTTCCTGAACAGACGAGGATGCAGGTACTTCTACCACTTCATTTACTTGTACTGCCTCAGATTTCTTTGAGAGTTGACACTCCCGTGCAATATGACCTGCTTGACGACACTTATGGCATCTCCTTTCCCCATGCGGGTTCTTTTGTTTCATAGCGCGATTATACCCACTCTCGATCTGCTTCTTTAGAGATCTGCAACTTATCGAGAGATGTCCTTGCTTATTGCAGTTAGAGCATACAGTTGTCGTTACTAGTTTCTTCTCTGATTCAGCCCTTTTTCTCTTGGCACTGGGCTTCTTACTGGCTTTAGACATTGTACTTGCCTCAGGTTTCTCAGTTTCCGACTCTGCTATGTCACTACAACAAACTTCTTCTTCGTCGCGCAACATTCCTTTCTTGTCTAGATCTTCGTATTGATAAGCCATATAAATCATTTCTGAGAAAGGAAGCTTCACATGCCCCAATACTTTGTTCCGGTATTTCCTTTGAAGGCCATGAATAAATCTCATATTTTTCCTCTTTGGGTCTTGAATTAGATGAGGAGCAAAGTGAGCAAGTTCGTTGAATTTCTTATGATATTCGGGAATGGTCATATCACCTTGTATTAGATAAGAAAATTCATCACATAATCTCTCGGTCGCTTCGGGAGGAGTAAATCTTCCTAAGAAAATCACTTTGAATCTGTCCCAGGTGATATCACCTTCTGGATTATTCTCTATAACTGAATCCCACCAGAACAAAGCTTCATCTTTGAGTGCCCAGGAGGCCAGCAATCTTTTCTGGTCATCCCTCAGCTTTAATGCTTCGAAGATTTTCTCAGCCGAACGAATCCAAGCTTGTGTCTTCATAATAGATTCTTCACTAGAGAACGGTATTCCACCCATATTTCGATATTTGATTAATAGGGCCTCAATATCCGGTTCTGCATTCCTTCTGCTTCTGACACTCATTTTTCTAGTACTTCTGCAAATGTCAGATCAAGTGTCAGGTCACAGAAAAGGTATTTTAAAATATAGAAACACATACTTCAAATGTAAATGTGTCTATCAAGGTGTAATTTCATTCTGCTTTACTCATACTAGGATATTACTGATCCTATCTGTATAGAGTTGCCCGTCCTAGAACACTACTGGTTCTATTTCTGACGAGTTCGTTCAAATGTTATATTCCAGAACTAAGCTTAACCAAAGCTCTGATACCACGTTGAGACGACCCGAATTCCCGTTCTCACGGAAACAAGGTTATCTTTTGGAATATAACACAGAAACATATAATAGCAGAACAAAATTAAATAAATACACCAGAATGAACAACAAAATATACTGGATAAAAGTAATCATCAGAGTTACACAGTATACAGGATCTTACTTAGTACAAAATAGAGTTCAGCTATACATAAATGTCTACAGCGGAAATAAACAAACTATGTACAATAGGAGCTGAACAGCATAAAAAGAAATAAATGATAGAATCCATCTTCAGCTCCAGCTATCCAGAAAGAACCAGCTAAACCTGAATACAAGGCTGCCCGTGTAGAAAAAGGGGCACCCGAGTTTGAAAGTGAAACAAACTACGAGTCAGTCATAGGACTGGTATGAGAAATCCACTCAACACATATATATAATTGGCTAATCATAGGACCACGCCACTTTCGTGGAACGGGTTTACTCCATTGGATTGCCAGTGCTTTAAAACAAATCTTTCTTTTAAACATCGCTATGCTTTTTACAAAATGAAGCCGTTATAAGACTCAGTTCCCATCACACAATGCAACGCAAACCGGAGGATAGAGTTTTACCTTATAACGGCCAAAATATGCTTGATACGAATAAAACAAAGGCATTTGATATTATTGCTAGTGTCTATATGTTTTGAAAACAATTTCAAATCATAACTATCAATCATAGACGGCATGGGTACCATATATCATGTCGCCATATATATATACAATCAAAACCGCACGATGTCGTATTTGGAAATTGGATTTCCGTCATGAACCAAGGCAAAAGATAGTCCTTACCGAATTCGTGACTCTCTAGCCCGAGCCACAGGCAAGTACTCAGTCAAGCCTTCGGAGCGACAGGGCCGGTCCACCGATGTGGATTAAAATGCCTAAACACTACGTTTCCCCGCCCTTTGGGGCGTAAACGAGCCAACGAATGACTCCATCGGACCCGGATCGTCCGATCAAACCGAGGCGCCTCGCAACAGCAACAACCACATAGGTGAAAAGTATATAAATGTCAGGGCTGGTAGGTCACTGACACCACCCTAGCTAGAAAGAAACGCATGCCCTCCCTGAGGTCCTTCTCCCGTTTTAGGTTCATACCGGGGTGTGAGGCTCGCGAATTCACGTTATACACAAAGCTACGCCACACAGGCGGTGCTTTGATCATCACCACAAGACTTTGCTTTCCAACAGAAGTCCTGATCACTGCATCTTAGCATGCCACACAGGCAATTCATGCTATGCGACTGATGTCCATCGATATACAACCTCTGAGCTCGTGCGTCTCAGAGAAGGGCGTTAAGCAAAAGAATAAATTCTCCGCCGCCAAACAGATGTATATTTAACAGAAATCAATCAACATAGAACAAATTCCAATGTCAGACACACAGTCCATTTACAAGTCCGTTCTGGGTCTGAACGAAACCGGAGGCACTAAATACCTCGCAAACCCTTCGATCAACACGTACGTCTGAACGATCACCACTCATTATCCATATTTCGGGATGCCTCCCAATCAGGACCTCGGTTACCATCCAAATGAGGTGAAGATCTCCGGTCTTCGACCACCGTCTTTATCTTCGACTTTCAATCGTCGGTCAATTATTTGAAATGAGAATTAACTCGGCCTTCTCAAATAATTCACGTATCTTTAGAATTTCAATTCAATTTATTTCAATGGTTAAATTATTCGACAACACCAATTTTGTCCTTTAATGTAATTTTTACACCAAACACATTCAACCATCAAACATCACATAAATCAAGCAAATTCAGTTTATTTCCATTCCATATCGCTTATGATATTTTATAACTATTTATCGCTATTTTTATTTATTTTAAAATAGCTAATATATTCAAAACGACGTTTCGGGCCATAACGTGGCCGTGGCGCTGTTTTTCTTCATATTTGATTTACACATATCTGAAAATCTAACCATTGGATCTTCACAAAATTTACATCATTAGAAAGGTCTTTTCAAAACGAATCCAACGGTTCCAGTTTCGGGAAAATTCGACGGTCGGATCTCCCGGTATAATCGTTTGAAATTTCGATTTCAAAATACGAACTGCAGCGTCGTTATTCGATTAAATATAATTATATTTATATATATAAATAAATATAATCGTTTCTGGCGCTGTTTTTCTTCAGAATTGAATTAAACATTCCAGACAATCCAACCATTGGATTTTTACAAGATTGGTGTCGTTGGAAAGATTATTCCAAGGCGAACCCGACGGTTGAGGTTTCGGGAAAATCCAATGGTCGGATTTCCCGCACTAGTCGTTTGAAATCACGATTTCAAAATACGAACTGCACGGCCTCGTTTCGTTTTAATTTTATTTATATTTATATATTTATATAAATATAGTTCATTCAACAATTTCAATATCGTTTTCACTTCAAAAAATTTTCTAACACCTTAAATTTTGGAAAAATTTCGCCATAACCTCCCCTGCACCGGGAGCGTTGGGAAATCGCAAATAGCGTCCCGGTCCTTCTAATCTCAAAAAGAAAAAGAAAAAGCCAAGCGGCTAGCCAATAGGCTCAAAATCATCACCCAAACAAATCAGTAAATGTGTACCTATTTGTCGGGCACAAATTTTATTCCTCTTCTCTAGCCCCTTTGCTATAACCTGTTCAATGAATATGCATGTACATATATATACAGTCCATATCATTTTTCATTTTCTATTCAACTTCATATTTGATTTCTATTTGGTTTAAAAACACCATTCATTCTAATGTTACATAAATAGATGCAAATCATTTCATTAGCTAATTAATGAATATTTCAACTCATATATGTTTATTTTGAACAAGTGGCTATTTTTAACACTTCACATTTTAACGATTTATGCATACAATAAAAATGTGATTTTTATTGTAAAACAATTTATTTCAAAACACTATTTTTCTATATAGTTCATATAGTCGATAAAAGGTGATTTTTATTATCAAACAATTTATTTCAAAATATGAATCCCATTCAACACATGAATTTCTAAACAACGAATGAATATCAATTCAACACATGAATGTTTTCAATAGTTTTTATATATAGATAAAAATGTGATTTTTTTTATCGAACAATTTATTTCAAAATATGAATACCATTCAACACATGAATTTCTAAACAACGAATGAATATCAATTCAACACATGAATGTTTTCAATAGTTTTTATATATAGATAAAAATGTGATTTTTATTATCGAACAATTTATTTCAAAATATGAATACCATTCAACACATGAATTTCTAAACAACGAATGAATATCAATTCAACACATGAATGTTTTCACTAGTTTTTATATATAGATAAAAATGTGATTTTTATTATCGAACAATTTATTTCAAAATATGAATACCATTCAACACATGAATTTCTAAACAACGAATGAATATCAATTCAACACATGAATGTTTTCAATAGTTTTTATATATAGATAAAAATGTGATTTTTATTATCGAACAATTTATTTCAAAATATGAATACCATTCAACACATGAATTTCTAAACAACGAATGAATATCAATTCAACACATGAATGTTTTCTATACAATGAATAAATATAGTTTAAGCATATGAAAATAATTCAAACACACAAATATTATTCAAAATTTCGGCAGCATAACGGCAGGGTAGTTACACCGGCACCGTCCCTAGTACGGCTCCTCGCTCTACCTTAAAACCTCGCGGTTTTTGACAATGGGAATCATGCATCTAGTTCGCACGCAGGCGGCATGTATATATTTATTTCATTTCCACAAACTAATCCTATGTGGTTTCAACCAAATATTTCACAACCACAAATGGGTATTTTTCAACCACATACAACCAATATCAATCACAAACAATCCCAAACAACCATTCAATTTTCACAACAATTTCAACCAATAAATATCGTCCATGGTTTGTGGACGAGGGGCGTATATATATATATATATTTATATATAGCAATTCACTTTTACTTCACACATATATAATTATTTTTAAATCAGAAATCTCACCAATAGCTATCCAGTACCACGACTCTTCCTTTATAGAAATCTTCGCCTTTTGTCGCTTTCGCCCGTATTCTCTACACATGTAAAAATCGAATTTTTTACTATGTTATTCAATATATAAAAATTTGATTTCTATTTCGACTTTCAACATATAAAAATATGATTTTTACTTTGACTTTCAATATAAAAATAATAATATGACAATTCCATTTTTACTTTCTTTAAAGAAACCAGTTTTAACTTTTTAAAAATTTCAGTTTTTATCTTTTTATAAAATTCAGTTTTTATCTTTTAAAAAAATTCAGTTTTTAATTCTTTAAAAATGCAGTTTTTATTTTCTTTTCAAAACAGTTTTTATTTTCTTTTTCAAAACAGTTTTTGTTTTCTTTTCAAAACAGTTTTTGTTTTTATACTTTCTGTTTTTATTTATTTAAAAATTCAGTTTTAAAATTCTTTTTAAAAAATTCTGTTTTAAAATTCTAATTAAAATCAGTTTCTATAACTAAAGAAAATAATACAGTAATTAGTTTTAACAAAACAAAATTTAAAAATAAAAATAAACTAACCTAGTTCTTACCGCAGATCTCGAAGTGGAGGAGGAGGAGTCGGCGACTCTGGTGGCGTTCGTGGAGGTTCAGGGAGGCGTCGCGGCGAGGTTTCGGGAGGGGCTCGATTGGATGTCGCGAGGGGTTCCAGGCTTCGCTGGAAGGAGGAGGTCTGATGGAGGGGGCGTCGGAGTCTTCGTCGGCGGCGGCTTCCAGGTCAGGGGGCGGCGCGATTTAGGTTTTAGGTTTCTTCTTTTTTTTATTTGTTTTGCTTTCTGAATAATGAACCTGCGGGGGCCAGTTGAAGAAGAAAAGGAGGGAAGGAAATCTTTTTTTTTTATTTTATTATTATTTAATTATTAAATTTTGCAAAAGGGTTGACTTTTACTTATGACCTCGAAACGAGGTCCACCGCCTGTCGTCCATAGCGTTTTACCCCCATTCCGAACACAATGGGATATGTATCGCAAGCTGGTTTGATCGTTACAATCAGTTTTCGTTGAATTTACTATTTAAATCCTTATATTGAATTTTAAACGTACATTTCAAATTACCGGGGTCACATATTAACTAGAAAAATTCCCGAAAAATATTTTCTAGTTTCGTACTGACGATACGGTCCTAACAAAACTAGTTTCGCCGAATTCTGAGACCGTTTGAAAAATGGCCAATTTCCAGTCGATTAAAATCAACGGAAACTGGTCAAACGCGTTTTCCTTTGCCACGCTCACATATTGATTCGAAAAATTATGAAATTTGAAACCTAGCAATAACTTGACACTGCGGATCTAACAAAAGTAGTTTCGTCGAAATCCGAGGTCATTTGCAAAATGTCCATTTTTAAGGGCCTGAATTCCATAGCGACTATTCAGAATTTTCAACTGGACATATCTTTTGATTCCCGCTATCAAATTTCGATTGGTCGGGTTCGTTAGAAAGATATTCACTAACAGATTTAAATCCTTTTGGTTTCACAAAAATCCGGATTATTTTGCACCCGGTATATTCAATTGAAGTTTGAAATCGAATTATCGAACTACCGCGCCATTTTCAATTCTATATATAATTATAATTAATTATATTCGTTTTCAAATGTCGATTCAAACTCAGTTTTCATTGCCATTATCTAAAATATTTATTTTAAATATTTAAAATCCATTATTTTAGCCAATTTAAAAATTTTAAATTGGTTCAGATTTTCTGGGTCGTTACAGTTTTTGGCAAGCGATACGGGTTTATGTATTTTTGTCGAAGACTCGAGCATCGAGTATTTTCACCGGGTTCTTACAGTGGTATCAGAGCTATTGGTTTAGAGATAACCTTGGCTCTGTGGTGTGACTCAATAGTGATGGGTTTAGCAATACCCTAGATTGAGTTGAGTGTATATATATGAGAGAGCGTATTTGTATTTCGATATAAAATTATTTTTGAAATTATTTTTGCCCAATTTATTTTATAATAAAATAAAACTAAAAGTTATTATAATATGGGCAAATTATTCGGATTTGTTAATGCTGATGTGTATGATATGCTTGGACAGGTGTTGTTGATTGTTTGAATATGAACCTGAACCTGAATCGACTTGGTTTAAAACCAATATGAAATAAATAATTTAGATAATCAATCCAGATAATAAATTTGAATGGATAATTAAATAAATGGAGTAATTGTAAATAATTATCATCCCGTGGGGATTAAACTGTGCGTCGAATGGGTTGATATGTATGCTATGGGTGTTTGAACCTGATCGACATTTGTTTGGAAGACTAATGAATTCCTTTGAGTTGGGAACAGGTGTAGACGAGCCAGTTCAGCTTTAAATCAGTCCAAAAGAGAAAATTCTGGAGTTAACCGAATCCAGAGTTGCACAATAGTTGAGCAAGCTCGAATAAAATATATCGCTTATCGCATAATAACGCTCGCAAAAAGGTACGCCTACGAAAATATGAAATTTTGGTTTTGTTTGGGTTTTGAGTTTGATTTTGGATTTTTCCGACCATGAGTGTCGATGGATATTTATTTCTTGATCCTACGATATTGCAGATGGTCCTCCGTACAGGGGAGACTCTACCGAAATTTTTCCAAAATTTAAGGAGTTAGAAATTTTTTGGAATTTTTTGGGAAATTCTTTTATTTGAAATAAATTAGTTTTAAAACCAATGGGGTCAGTTTGAAATTTAATTCGAGTTTTAAATTAAACATTTTTGAAAAGATAATAATAGACGACACTTCTTCTACCTTAGCAATTTCGAGGACGAAATTATTTTAAGGGGGAAGGAATGTAACGACCCATGTTTTTCTGCCTATTTATTTAATTATTTTGATTATTTAAAATAAGGGTTTGAATTTAAATAATTGGATTTAACGATTTATTTGGGATATATTAATTAATTAAATAATATAATATTATTTTAATTTCCTGGATATTGGAAATTTTGGAATTGGCAATATATTGGGGTCAGGCAATATAAAATAGGTAAATATTGTTTTTGCTGGAATTGTAGAGACGATTTCGCTTAGTTAACGACGACGGTATATATATGGTTTTAATTTAATTAAATAACGAGCTGCAGTGGCGCGGCAGTTCATGATTTGGCGTTTTGAACTTTGATTGGTCGTACCGGGTCCAAAATAAGTCGGATTTCCTCAAAACAAGAAACGTCGGGACCGGTTTGACGATATCTTTCTAATGGCAGAGAAAAATCCAGTTTTCATCGTGTAGATTTTATTTTATGGCCAAATCAAATTTTGAAAAAAGTCGCTGTAGAATTCCTTTATATATTATAACGTTATTTATATTAAATAAAGGGGTTTTTTTAAAAAATTTTAATATCGATTTGGCTTAAAATTCAACCCGGGATATTTTTCCTTGGTAATACATCAAATTCTGGTCGTGTACGGCCAACAGCAATATTTTGATATTATTATATTGAAGTATTTTTAAATTGGTTTATTTTAATTCAAATTGGCCAGTTCAAAAGGGATATTTTTCAAAAGACCTCTGTTTTCGACGAAACAAATTTTGTTGTGACCGTAACAGTAAATTATTGCTAGATTTTCAGACGGCACGTCAATCGGGGTCAATCTGTGAGCGTGGCAAAATAAAAGGTAGAATAAATCGATCTAATTGGATGTATACAAATGCTATTTGAGCAAACGGACACGGAATTTGACGAAACAAGTTTCGTTAGGACCGTATCGTCGTATTATACGATGTCGTCCATTTGCATCTCGAACGTGGTTCGTATGTGAGCGCAGCAGTGAATAAACGATATTCGAAAACGCGATAGACACGAAATAAAATATCGTTAGTCAGCGTCGTTCGTCAAATCAACATAAAATATATTATACACACGTTATATAAACCCCGTAAAGCCATAATTTCCAACCCATCCCCATTTCAACCATGTAATTTTGCAAAAACACCCCTAAACACAAATCGATTTATACCTCATGATCCGTCGAGAGTTTGCTATGGCAACCGAAGAGAAAGTTGTAGATCGGGGGAAGATCTAGCTGCTATAAAAAGTTGGGGTGGTTTCGTCAAATTGGGTGGCCGGAATTCGCGTTGAACAACAAAGAATGATTTTCTTTCTCGGCCAAAATTAGGAAGTTATGGTCGATTTCAGGTAGGGAGACCTTGGGGGAATCGAAGAGGGAAGAAAGGGCTTTATTTTGGCGGTGGTCTCGGGGTCTGAAATTACCTGTGGTGGTCGTGGGATGGCGATGAACGGAGGGGTCAGTTTTTGGGTTGTATTGGTGAGTGGCGATGGGTTGTGGGGTTTTTCCGGCGTTGTCAGGCGGAGTTGGCGTCGCGGACCTAGGGGAATCGAAGGTAGGTGGCACGGCGGATCTAACGGTGGTGGTCCAGTTGGCCAATTCGGGTCGTAGCGGCCTTAGTTCAAGGATGAACGGAATCGGGTCTTTTCAGAAATTCCGGCGATGGGGGTCAAATCGGAGGGGGGTTCTCTGGCCGTGGGGTCGGAGTGGATGAGGGCAAATCGTCGATAGTGTCAGGCGAGACTCTGGAGCACCAGAGTGGCGGCGCTGAGGAGGATTGATGACCGTGCTTTGAAGGTGAAGGAGGAATACGGGTTGAGGAGAGGGACACAAAGGAAAACGCGTTTCTTCATTTGTCCAAGGATGACGTGGACAGACGATTAATGAAGGTGATTATTAATTTAATATTTAATTAATTTATAATTTAGTTTTAGTAATAATCGTATATTTGTTTAAACTTCGAACGAGCGTATCTCTTTCATACGATAACGAAATTTGACGAAACTGGATCCGTTGGGATCGCAGGAACGAGACCTATCCGATGACACTGACTAGGAGTCAATCTGATGCTGTTGAAAATTCAGCGAATTTTGAATGTCCGTTCATGATTAAAAGTGACAAACGCGTCAACCGCCAACCGAACAAACTCTGGTGAGTTAATTCTCACACCTTCTGGAATCCTGTGATGTGGTAAATTCATATTAAAATATAATTTACCTTTGAAAATATAAATTGGTTGCTTGGCTGCTGTTGACTGTTATGGTTGATTGGATGCAGTTATTTAGATTTAACCGATCATATGAAATTTATTTCATATATTATCATGAAATGTATAACGAGCTGTGATGCAGGGAAGGACAGGTTGGAGGGATCCGACCGGATTCCTCAAATATTATATATGTGTTTGTTGTTGTATATCGTTGATATATGAATTGATTTAACCCCATATGGTTGAAAAACTTATTTGAGTGTGATGGTTGAACCTGTGTTGTGTTTAAAATCAACCGACAGTGTTGATTTGGTAATTGGCAGTGAATGGCCTAAAATGTGTTGTTTTAGTCGTCGGTTTACCGTTCGGTGAATCGACGCAGTTTTAAAGTTATAAATTTATTTATAACTAAAATGAACCTTTTTAATTTATTTTATAATAAAAAAAAAATTAAATTTTAAATAATATTTTAATCGTGTTTATAAAAGAATCATTTAATTGGTTTATGTAATGGAATCTTGTGGTTTATACAAGCACTGAAATCAGAGAATCTACCTACGGGTTGGAAAAAGGGAATAATTGTTTTTTTAAACAATTAGATGGTATTTTTAAATTAATTAAGTTAAAAAGGGAAATGACAAATGAAAATCAGTTAACCTCTAACTGATATGTACGGTTGATGAAAATCAACTGTTTGAACTGAAATTGACAAATGAGATTTACATCTCAGAATATTCGTTAAATTTAACGAACAGTGTGAAATAGTAGTTAATCCTTGATTTAACTAAAATTCAAAGACATTATCGAATTATTTAATGTTAATGAAGTAAATTATTATTTAATAAGGTTTTAAAATGATTATGATCCTGGAATTGGCAAAGATAACTATTTTTAATATTTAATTATTATTTTAATTAATAATAATTAAAAGCGATGATTTTAATTGGAATTCAATTAAAAATTTGTAAAGTAGCGATAAGTTTTGGTCAAAGGGGGTAATTAGAGTTTTGTAAAGAAATAACCAAGTTTCAAGACAAGATTGGAAAATGGAATGTGTAGTGAATATAAAGCTTTAATAAGATTTTATTTAATCATTTAACTAAGTAAAGTGGATTCGACTGATTGTAATTAGAAATGTGTTAATGGTTTTAAAACGAAATCGAAGTTAAGTTGAAAAGTGGGTACATGGGTGATTATAAGAAATCAAAGGGTTATAAGCAAAGTATTGTTTGAAGTTAAAAGTGGTGCTTTGTGGACATTTACTTAATTAAAGGGATTAAGTAAAAAGATTTTCGAACGGAGATTTCAAATGTAAGAAAGGGTTTATAAAACCAGTTTTGAAATCAAGGTAGTAAAGGAGATTTTAATATCAGTAGTTAAGTTACGAACAGGTATTCATTCTGAGATAAGAACGTTGTCGATCAAGGTCTGAGTGGTAAATAGAATACCCCAACTTGAACGGCTTCGTTATTATCAAGGAATGATATTGGTTTGAATGAGTGAAAGGTGTTGTGATTGGCGTGATGTCCTATACGTGGAGTATTGAAAATGGAAGCGAGATTTTGGGAATATGAATATAAATAGGAATATTGTTTTCAAATTATATTGAATATTTGTTTATTCAATTAGAGTTGATCGAATACAGTATTTGAGGTAGAGTTAGTCAAACATAGTTATTCAGGAAAGTCGCCATTGTGTACGACTGCTAGCGTAATTCGCAGGGCTGCAGATAGCCTACGGCGGTCGGATGTTTCCTGAGGGAATCAGGCGTAACCATTGTGATCGCTGCGATCTAGAGTCAAGCAAACGGAGTTAAGTCGAGTATTAGTTAATCGATAGGAGTAATCAAGTCGAGTTAGTCAAGTTAAGAGTTAAGTCGAATATTAGAGTTTATTAATAATTTTGTAAATATATTTTAAAGAGGCCAGTCATGCCAAGTACTGAATCAGCAAACTTGTTGTATTCACACATTTGTTATTTGATAGTTAAATCATCGACTATCAAAACATGACCAATACGATTGTTGGTATGGAAAGACCGGGATCGAATTTATATTCGAAAACTATTCCGACCAACAAATACGTGAAGACGTCGATTGAAGACGGAGCTAGTGAAGACCGTGGATCTTCAGAAGCGGAAGGACTACTTGTTGAATCTCTCTGGCTTGCAACCAGAGTTATTCGATTTGTGATTCTGTCGTGGTTGAAATCCACGGGTTGCAAGGACTTCTCGCTACTGATCCATGGGGTGATTCCTATATGAGATGCAGTAAGAGGGTGCCTTCGGTTCATCCTGTTCCTGGATGACTTGTATGGATGAGTGTCTGACAGAGTATTTCCAAAGGGGTCACGTACGTTGATTTTTACAAATGTATTTCTGTTAGTGGCGGAGAGGGGCACCTCTCTAGCTTAACGACCAGAATATTTTTGTAGACGTCAATTAGTGATGTCCGGAGGATCTGACGATGTGGCATTCAAAGTGAATGGTGACCAGATGTTCAAAAAGGAATTCTAGCCTCAAGCCTCATCAACTGGGAGATGACAAAAATCGGGCAGGCAGCATGGCTATGTGGGTCGCTCCCATTAGGGTGTATGATCACCTATCTAGAGAAATTCCATTTGCTTCTTTAATCTATATTCGATGCTGTCCCTTTTCGGGCAGACGGTTGCTGATCCCAACTATCGGTGATATACATTCGATACACTCAAGCGAAATGAGTGGTCGGTCATGTGAGGGCCGGGTTGCAAGACGTTCTTGTTGAACCCAGTGTATTCGCCTCTAGAGATACACGTTCGGAAGGTGGACCCATACCTTGTCAAGGTCGGAATCCAACATCAAATAAGCGCCCGCGGTTTTCGATTGTATACTATATATGGGGAGCGTGAGATGCAAGCGTTCCTCTAGATTGTTAATTACTTGTATTTAGACATTACGATAATATCAGATCAAAGTATGATTTCAAGAATGTTTTGGGTTATAGTAAAATAAAAACCGTCCGTGTTTATGTGTGGGCTGGTCTTACTATTATCCTTTTATTTCAAAAGGATTTCCAAAGTTAAACAAGTGTGTGTTATGTGAATTTATCACTGATAGTATTCCAGACTGACCCGGTGTATTTTGTTTTAAATCAAATGTGCTCGGGTCAGACCGGGTATGTTCCAGGTTAGGTTTCGCTTGGAGATTCAGAAGTTGGAAGCAGGCGGCTTCACCGCTAGTTATATAGAGTTCTTATTCCGCTGTGATTGATATATGCTGTGCTCTGATGATTGGTATGTATATACAGTTTTGTATAAAGGATTTGTTATATTATATTTTATCTGTTCCGCTGTGAGATTCTGATGTGTTCTTCTTCTTTCTTCTATTCTAATATTCTTTTTTTCTATTCTCACCCTTTAAATTCTTTCTCATGACAATCTGGGGGTTCGATACTTGGGTTTTTGGCAAGCGATACGGGTTTATGTATTGTTGTCGAAGACTCGAGCGTCGAGTATTTTCACCGGGTTGTTACACGATGCTTCTTCATCATACCCAATAAATCAAAAGAGGATGAAGAGGGCTATAATTTTAGTTTCGATTTCATCGTTTTATTCCCCTTGGATTGGAAGTTTTTATCGAAAGAAAAACGGAGCCTCTCAGCCGTTTAACGCAAGGAGCGGCGACTCTGGAAAGTGGCTAGGGTTTCTAAAATAAGTGGGGAGGGGTTTATTTATATATTTATTTATTTATTTTAATTCCATTATTTGATTAATTATAAAATTTTAACACCGAACTCCAAATCTAACTCAACGACTGTCGCCCCTAGCTAATTACCCTCATTTCGAACATAATGGAATATGTTTCCTAACCCATTTCGGCTATTACGATCAGTTTCCCTTTAAATTACAATATAAATCAATATATATTCAATTTACACGTACATTTTAATTTACCGGGGCCACATACTAACTTTAAAAATTCCAGAGAAATGATATCTGGTTTTGTTTTGATGATACGGTCCTAACAAAACTAATTTCATCAAAATTGTTGACCGTATGAAAAATGGCCATTTTCTGGTCGATCCAATTTGACTTGAAACTGTCAAAACACATTTTCTTTTGCCACGCTCACATATTGATCCCAAAAATTATGAAAATTGGAATCTAGCAATAACTTGACAATCTGAATCCAGAAAATGTGGTTTCATCGAAAAATGAGGTCATTTGCAAAATGGCTATTTTTAAGGGCTATATTTCCATAGCGACTATTCTGAATTTTCAACTGGACATAACTTTTTATTCCCGCTATGTAATTTGGATTTTTCAGACTCATTGGAAAGATGTTTTCGAACAGATTCAAATATTTTTGGTTTCACTAAAATCCGGTCTATTTTGAATCCTGTACATTCAATTGAAATTTGAAATCGAATTTTCAAACTACCGCGCCATTTCTATTTCCTTTTGTAACTAAAATAAATATATATATTCTAACTTCGATTCAAATATATATATACATTCTAATTCTATTGAAAATAAATTTTTAGTCATTATTATTTAAAATAAATCGTTTTAAATATTCAAAATTCATTAAAATTGCCAAAATAAAAATTTTAATTTGGTTTTGATTTTCTGGGTTGTTACATAAAAAATGAAATAAAAATTATATATGAGAATGATACTTTTTAAAATACCCTATGACTATAGAAACTTAATTCATTAAAATTTATTGCAATCACTGCAAACGTAGAAACATCGTCCCTCTAAACATCGACAAATATAATTTGTGGATGCTCGCTTTACAAATAAATTGCTCAATTGCAGTAAGACTAAATCATGAAACATGGAGTCATTATATATTTATATTGAATATTTGTATGCGTTACGGTACATAAATTTATTAGAATATTACATAGAACTAAGTATTTAAATGTATATTTTGCAAGCATTTTTGTAACTTAATTAAATTCAGAGGAAATGCTTCAAAAGAAAGGAGAAGCAAAATTATCTTGATATGAGTATTTAACTGATCCAATTATAGTAGGATATCTCTTAAAACTTTGAAACCAAAATTGCTTCTAAATTTATTAATTTTTATATCATCTATCTTGAGTGTGAATTGTAGTAAAAATCCAATAATGTACATTCAAACCCATTGAAAGCGGGGAGGGGGTAATACATACTAAGCAACCTAAATTTTAATAGTATAAAGATGATAAAGTTTCATAAGCTTGGTTGGTGAGATAAACTTCAAAGAAAGTGGTAAAAGCATCATGTTTTACATTACCTCATTGCATCATAGTAGTAGAAATTCTGAAATAAGGTACCTCTGACACTCCACTTCCATGAAGCTAAAACCTATAATATTTCATGAATAATATAAGTCCGATGATGCAAACAGAGAATTTAAGTTGATATCAAAGTATGAAATGTTGCATCTTGTATACTGGTGCTTTAATAGGAAATTGGATCAATTGTCTAAGCATAAACTTTTTAATAACATACAGTAATAAGGGACACTTGGGATAATTATTGGTGAGCTACATTAAGAAAGCTTAGATATAAACTCTTAACCCTGTAACATGAAAATATGACATAATCAACAGACCGGTAGAGGAATAATTGCATAAAACATGAAGTACATCATGTATCTTAATAGTTGCATAAAATAATATTATTGTTAACTATATTCAATGGTATCATTCTAGCTTATGTTTTTATGCTGCTCAATGGTACCATTTTGAAAATACGAATGTTTGGAAAGAATGCGGATGGGCCTGTTAAAAATAATCAATTAACAACATATGATTTGTGACTTTCGTTAAATGAACAGGTCAAATAGGAAATTATAATTTACAAAAAAACAAAGATCACAAAATAAATTTTCTTAAAACTGAGCACTCCACAGGATTTTTTTTTATACATGCTCAAACCGTAAATAAAATCTAAGCTTAGAATCGAATTATTAGAAGGGTTCTGTGCCAAACAACAAACCAAGCAACCTTGAGTATTCAGAATTGGTTTGTGATACAAAAAGTAAAAACCCTAATAAAAAAGAATTGACATAGAGACAAAGCTAATAAATTAAAATTTGTTTCCAGGAAGAAGGATAACAGGTGCTTACATCGAATGAAGAGGCAACAACCTTGAAAACACCCCACTAACGAACCAATTCCAATTACCCACAATTTGGCGAACGGCGCTGGCAGGAACCACGGACGATAAGGGCAGAGCGGATAGCCGAAAATCAGTGGAATGTTATTATTTAGGAGAAACGGGAGAGGTGTAATTGAAGAAAAATGAGATTGCAATCGGTAGCCGTGGGAAAAAGGAATCGTGACGGATGAGTATACCAAACTAAGGAAGGGTAAAATGTAATTTTGGAGAAGAGGAAAAAGAACGGTTCAGCTGACATTACACGTGGCCAGATGAGAATTCTCTCAAAAATTGGAGCTTGCTTGTCAGCTATCTAAAACCAACTCAGCTTTAATAGTATAGTATAGATAATAATTTTCTCCAAAATGAAATTTCTGACTCAAAATAAAATTTTGAAAAATTTCATTTTTCTTTAGATAGTTCAGAATCTCAAATTTTTGATCTCAAAACTGAGAATGGTAATTTAAAAAGGAAGGACTCTGAGTTAAATAAGGAAATTGATGATTTAAAAAATAACAAAATTTCTTTCTAAAATGTCAATCGCGACTTTGGAATTGAATTTGATAAATGTAGAAATAAATTCGCGAAATTTAACAAAGGTCAAAATGATTTAAATATGATTTTATCTAGATCTCGACCTTTACGTGACAAAAGTGGTTTAGGATATAATCATAGAAGTAGCACTAGACATGCTTTTATGTATAATAAGAATATCACTACTAGTACTAATGCACATCCAAGATACAATTATTCTAGAAATTCAAATACTTCTATTACTAGAGATCTGTATAATAAATCTAGAAATACAAAAAGAAGTACCAATAGAAGTTATTTAAGTATTTGGGTTCCTGTAAACTGGAGAAACAGAGAAAAATATATTGATGATTATTTTGATACAGTAGTTAATAATGAAAATTTCATCTTTAAAGGTTCCATTAAACCCTCTTGGGTATGGTTACCTTCCATCTAATCTCTAGACCCAAACGGGCAAGTGGGTACCAAAGTATATATATATATATATATATATCATATATTTTGCAGGTACACTACAACAAAAAGAAGGCTATTTTCAGTATCTCTAAGCATTTGTGAAAACAAAATTCTGCTTATCGAAATGCACATGATCCAATATCCCCTAAAGGTGCTTTAATTATTTATAAAATCGATTACTACTGTTTATCAAATTATTTAATATTTTTTAATCGATGACAGGGGGGAATGATATAAGAGTTGAATATATTATATATGCTTATAATGATGGATTTACCCATTTATGTCACTGAATATATATGCACTAAAATTTTATTGCAGGATTCAAAACGGTAAGTTTATAAATTTATGAACTAACAAAATGTTGCAGAAATTCAAGGGGATCAAATACTTAGGGGGAGAAATTCGAATATGTTGTCATCAATCAAAAAGGGGGAGAATATTGAAAACAAGAATTTTGATTAATGTCAACAAAGAGAAGAGCAATGGAAATCAGATCAATTGAAAAGTTGGTATATATGTTTATCTATGTGTTTAGTGTGTTAGAATATTTTTAAAATCTATCCTCAAAGAATTCTACACAAATGCATAAAGAAACTATGCACTTATGAAAAGAACTAGTCAACTAGTTAAAAATCTACTAGTCAACTAGCTGCAGAGCTAGTCAACTAGTTAAAAATCTACTAGTCGACTAGTAAGTTTCAGAATTGCACTTTTTTGTACTAACTAGTCGACTAGTTGATTTTTAACTAGTCGACTGGTCAGGATAAAAATGCACTATTTGCGAAGGGGTACTTCTTTTCACCAATAGTTTTCAATCCAATTTCAAGAGAAATAGTCGCTTCTTTTCACTGAAACTTTTCATGAATAATTACTACTCTTCAATCACTATTTAAACACTACAAACATCACTTTCCAAACAACTGATTTTACTTATTATCATTCTATTCTGTCTATTTTCTGAAATTACGCTTCTATATTCTTTGTAATATAAAGCTCTCCTAAATTCAAGTTACTTGTTGAATCCTTGATAACATTTCTCATATCTTGATTCGACAAGCAACTAACTTCCTTCAATCTTTACAAACATATCAAATACTTGAGGATAAGATTATAGGAAGGGTGTACTTAAACCGTTGGCTATCCGTGTTGATTCAAGAACAAAAAGCAGAAGTCAAAACACTTGTAATTGTTGAAGTCCTGTGTAGTTGCTCAGGCGAGAGGCATCCTTGTTGGGGCTCGGGTGTTCTGACCTATTCCTCCGGGTTAAGAGAGGGCATCATAGTGAATTCCGAAGAGGAGCTTCTTGACTGGACGTAGGACGGGAAGTCTGAACTAGTATAAAATTCCTGGTATCACTTTACTTTATTTATTGCTTTTATCTACTTGTGATATATCATATCAGTTCTTATTTATCTTCATAACTATTGTATATTAGCTAGTTAGTATATCATCTATATTCCCGCTATATTCATAAAGATCCTGTTTAAGTCGTACACACCGATTTTTTCATGAACTAGTTAAGCAATCATATCTTCTTCCATATTTTCTAATATTGATCTTCCACTTGATTCTCCCACTCATATTCGTGCTTTGGTTGAACAACCACTCTTGGTATGAATTTTACCTTTCTCACTTTTCCGAACTTTTCTAATCATCTTGTTCGTGAATGCTATATTTTTTGCTATTATTAGGCTATCAAGCAGTGGTTTCTAATGCAAGACGACGTTTCCGAACCTTCTTTTGGTTTCTCAAAGCTTAAAGAAGAAAACTTCTCTTTAAGGAAGGAAAATGATGCTTTTATTCATGCTAAAGAAGATGCGGTTAGGGAGCGAAAGAGTTTGGAATCTGCTCTTGCTGAAGCAAAAAATTCAGTTGGTATGGAGAAGGAATCCATCTTGGTCTTGTCCGAAGAGATTCGGATTCTGAAGGGGGCTTTGGAGAAGTCCAAAGAAGAAGTTTCCGTGCTCGATTCTCGATGTTTCTCTTTACAAAAGCAAATTTCTCTTTTGGATGAAAATAGTGATTCTCTCAAGGTCGAACTACTGATAAAGGTTATGAAGTAGTGAATGATGTTAAGCGAAGGATTTCTTGCTTCCTCCAGACCACCTTGATGAAGTTACGGTTAATTCTTTTGAGGATGCTTTCTTTCTTCCTTACGCAAACAACATGAACAGATGCCTGGACTTAGAGTTTTCTTCTCTTGACCCGTCCTTAGTGGAAATATTTATGTCCAAAATAACTTGTATAAAGAAAGGGGACGATGTTCCCAAGAGAGAAGAGCCTGATGTGGCTAAACTTCTGTTTATAGAGGACATTTCTTTCGAAGAACCACATGTTAATGATGGAAGAGATTTCATTGGGCTGCCAAAGGTTGCCTATATTGGTGATGATAGTCTCAAGCTCACAAGCATTATTGAAAATGAAGATGATCACAACGGCGGTTTAATTGGTGTTGGTGGTACATCTCTAGCCCTTAATGAGCAAGATGAGGTGCTTGACAGAAATCTTGAAAACTCCGAACACGATTCAGTTCTGGTTGGGACTCCTAGTCTTCCTAGAGCACAAAAGATGAGAAAAGATCCAAACTTCAAGGGTGTTAATTCTGTTGATCCTTTAAAAGTTTCTGCTCCCGTTTCTGAGGTATGATGGCTTCTGTGATATCCTTTTTTACTTTTACTTCCAATAATTGGTCTCCACTCCTTTTCTCATACATGAAGAGGATAAGATTACATTTTAGGCGTTCCCTCCTTGAAAAGGCTCAATCGAAAGTGGCTCATCTTACCAGAGAACTGAACAAACAAACAAGTGAATATAACATCTTGTCCAATAGATATCACCTTTTTGATAAAAGTGCTGCAAAATTATTGCTTTTCAAAGAGAAAGAAGCTTCCCCTAGGCTAAAAATTACTCGGTTGCGATGCAAAAGACTTTTAAAAGAAAATGCTGAGCTCACGACCTTGTTCTGGATGTTGATCAAAGATAGGGACATATTAGTAAACTTCTGTATCAAATTTACAATAGATATGAAACATTGGATTTTTCCTTTTTAGGTGATCATGGTGGGGGCTTGCTTAGGCATCTCCGTAGAAGATGCTTAGATGAACGTGGTGTTGACCTTCACCCTGGTGATTGGTGGAACCTCCCACGAGATACGTTTATTCCTAGAGAGCTACCATTAGATAAACTTAAGTTTAATAAGCATCAATTTGTATCTGAAACCTTTAAGAGATCCATTTTGTATGAACAGGAGGATTGTCTATAGCTCATGTACTTTCTCAATTTCTAATGTAATGAATTGCCTTTCTTCTAATTCCTTTAGCACTTTATTTATAATCTGTCTTCTGCTATAAGTTTGCTTTCTAGGGGTTATTACGTTAAGCTGAAAACAGAATATCAAGTGAAGTCTTTTCTCGTTAAGTCTTCATCATTGGCGCAGTATTGCTTCCTAAGGGACCTTGAGAAGGTATACACCCAATATCCACGGATCCTCCTTGACTTCCTTGGCGAAGAAATGGACCAATTCCTGAGAGAAATCCACACATATCAATCGAGGTTAGCTCGAGGTTATGACAGTCCGCTTGCTGGGAAATGGGATTACCTCAAATGTCCTCCAGTTTACACACCCGAGGGATTTAGAATTCCATTTGATTCCTCACTTAATCTTTCAGCTAATACTTTGAACAGAGTTAAGAGAGTCGCTTCCTGCCCTGAAAATTATACAAGTCACCTGTAATTGTGCTTTTGAGAACCTAATTATGGTTACATATAAGTCGTGATGTCAGAACTAGTTTGTTTATTGGAGACATACTCATTTTAAAATTCTCTTATAAGCAAATATGCAGAATGTAGGGTTCATGATGTTATTATGCTTCATATACAATAATCTGCAGCAATAGTACCATAAATGGAGTTTTGAATTGTATATATATCACCTGATGTGAAGTCACAGCCCGTGGCGAGGACACCTTTTTCCAAGATTCCTATCGTACTGTCCTACACAAACTTAACACACACCGTTTGGTGTTAAACTTATAGGATATGTATGATGATTTGTTTGTTTTCAAGACTATGTTTATGTAATGAATGCATGATGAAATGATGGACTTATTCATATATTAAGGCTGACGACCTTAGATAAATGTTTCCAAAGAACCTCCCCTCATGATGGAATCCCATTGGATGTTAACCTTATGAGGAGTGGCATTCCTTTGGTGTCTTGTTGCAGGTGCAGAAGATTGGGTTTTGTGGAGTCTATCACACACTTATTTTTAGAAGGTGCATGCGCTCACTTGGTTTGGTATTTGTTTGGTGGGATGGTTGGGCTCCTTGGAATCCAATCCTCGTTGGTGTCCCTGCTAAGTGATTAGTGGGGAAAGGGTAAGGATCTTAGATCGATCCTCCTTAAACTCATCCCTTATCCCGTCTGTTGGCATATTGGGTGTGTTAGGAACCAAGCTTTTTTTATGAGTCTCCATTACTTGATTCTTCCATTTGTTGAAAAATCTCCAACTATATCTTTTTCAATTTCGGTGGGCTACCCTTTATGGGTAACCAGAATCCTTTATTGTTTTCTCTAGTGGGTTCTTTCTCTACGACTCGTGGGTCTTATCCCAAAGCGGGTGTGTAACACCCCACCTCCGCTAGGGTCACTCACAAAGGGAATGCACTAGTTTTGGTGGAGTATTATCTAGGTAAACATACACAGAGATATCACAAGGCAGAACATAAATAAAGCAGCGGTAGAAATTAAAAACCAAATTTCATTACTTTCAAGAAAAGAGTCAAAACCTCATATATCCAAGGTACAAATTATTCCATTACATCAAGTTCTAAATAAAGAAGCATAAACTTTAAGATAACAAAAGTAAATTAATCCCCATAAATAGCAGAAGTGCAGCCATAGCATAGCTCAAGACCAAACCGTACATGAACTGACAGAAAGCAAGCTAAATCCAAGCTAAGAGCTAGTGGTTCCTCCCTGAGAACCTGGGGGGGGGGGGGCGAAACGAAAGAAAAAGAGGCAAAAGAAAAAGTGTCAGTCATAAAGACTGGTAAGTCCTAGTGACTTTCAGTATAAAAACTAGTAAAGGTAACAAGAGAGGCATAAACTGAAAATAAACATAAGGATATCACTACAACAAAACCTACTTTTGATGGCAACCATTTTTAGCGTCGGAACACACATGCAATAGTCGCTCCGTCCGTTTACGTTGAAACGCTAAGAAACATCGGGTTGGCGCTAAGGTCACCAATTATTTTGCTTTTCCCTCGTTTATTTTCCCCATGTCCTAAAAAAACCAATTCACTTCAGCCGCCTCCCTCCTATCTTTCCCCTTTGCTTCTTCTCCTATCTTTCCCCTTTGCTTCTTCGTTTATTTCCGGTATCAACCTTCGATTCCTTCATCCTCCTCCTCCTTTCTGGTGTATCTCCCATCATCCGTCGTCGGTCTGTTACTCGCAGTTATATTGTCGATAATCGTATTTTTTCAATTAGTTTTAATATGTGTGTTTCGATTTTACCCTTATTGATTCACTATTTTCAATTTTCGATTTTCAATTTCACCCTAATATTAGCATGCGCTGGATAAGGGTTCGTCTGGATTATATCTAAGTCGTGGTTCTGTTGTTTAATTTTCAATTTCACCCTAATTTTTTTCGGTACAGTAATTAATCTGTTTTAGCATTAGAGCCAATTTCTCAGTCAGTGTTAAATAATATTTGTCAACTAACAAAGCAGTTAGCATATGTGGTATGAATCAATGTAAGGTCATTGTTATTTATTTGTTTTTGTTTCTTTAATTGCAGGATCAGTAGTTCGTGGAAGTAATCATTCTGAACTTTATAAGAAAGGGTATTTGGAGGCACTTCACTGATGGTATACACATATGTACCATATAAATTTTCTTATATGATAATAGAAAGCCACTTTTTCTTTATATGATCCCGTGATTCTCTTAATCTTGCATGCTATCATTGGGAATGACATGGACACCTACCCTTTATGAGTGAATTGTAGCGACAATGGCTCAAAAGAGACAGTTGATACACTTTGAAACATGGCATCCATTATAAATGGCATGCACCGACTGTCGTAAAAATGTCATGGTTATTTTGGTTGTATTAATGGTAAATCATGCTTGAATAAAATGGGTGGGATGAAAATGGTTCAACGATTGAAAAATGAGTGGAGGACTAGAATATGGTATAAGGAAGAATGTTGGCTTGGTCAAGATTATTATTTTCAATTATAGCATAAATAAGCACATTTCATGGTGTTGTATAGGGTAATGGGTGAAGTGGACATACAATAAAATATCCAGTACTCAATTGTGGTTCTCAGCCTTAAGTAAACCATCAGGATCCTTTTGTACTCAACCCAAAATGTGTTCCCCATAAGAAGTACGTTTTGTGTGTGCACATATATATCATGTTTTGTGGTTTACAAGTAAAACATAGAAATTTCAAATTAACTTTGACTTGGAAAAGGCAAGGAATTTCAGCAGTGATATTGGCACAACATGTGCAGTGAAGGTATTAAACTATTGGACGTCAACTGAAACAAAAAAATGAATACTAGTGAGATATTTGATGAATCCTTTTCACAGTTATCAATTCTCAACAATATATCTGTGTCTGCATTAAAATACAATAGAGTAATGTGCTATTTTTCCACTCTTTTAGTATTAGCTGACGACTTTCGATATATATGATCATGTGACTAATAAGAACGAGTTATATATTTGATGGCTTTGAATTTGACAATATTAATGTAATCCATTGGCCGTAAATGTTGATGTATATACATGTAAACAAATCCTTAAACTAAGTAGTTGTAGGATTGTAGCGATGCTTAGTTATTTTATTACTTTTCAATATGTACTACTACTATTAATAATTTTGGTACTATTAATTATTTAATATTGGTTCACCTACAGTAAAACTTTTCCTATTGTTAATATAGATAATCATTTGATAAGAGTCAAAATATGGGCTTTTAGAGTATAATTAGGCAATTACGGCAACAATGACAACAAATACAATTTTAAAATGCAAGTATGTATTAATTACTACATATATTGAATTGTAACTATTTTTCTATTCAACAAAGAGAGCTAGTCGCTGTTATAGAAAGTTTTAAAAAAAATTGTTCTCTTTCATGAAGAAATTGTAAGGGATAAATATGCAAATGCTATTTATTTTAGTTCGCATTATGACGATCAAAGGACATTGGTAATGTGGACATATCATACAATGCAACTGTCTCAGGTTGATTTATTACGTCCTAGAAGATCAGATGAAAAAAATAACCTAACTATGAAAGGAGCAATGAAAGTGATATAATATTTTTGTAAAAAAATAATGAATACAACTGGAAAAAAATGAACATTACCTTAACATGTATTTTTTTGTCTTTAGTAAAGAAAAAAAGGTGGAGAAATCCTGCAAGAACCGTGAGAAAAACAATACGCAAGTGAAGCCAAATGATAGGCTATTTTTTTGTTAAAAAAATGAATAGAACATCAGATTTTATTCATTCATATAAAACCTACCAAACTATCATTTTGTCTAATGTTGACACGCCTATTCTTTGATCTATAATCAAATCCATATTATCAACTTCAGAGTATGACAAGAAAGGATTTATGTCTTTAACTGTAACGGACTATTTTAATGGCGGTGTATTTAAAGTTTAAACGAGGTGGCAATGATACAAAAGTGGCAATAACATACTTGCAACCATCTTGACTCACTACTTTAAATATCATGTATTCTCGGTGATATTACAGCAAATAAAGTAGAGTTTTTATATTGAGACTTTCCCACTTATTCGGAAATTTACTGCAAGGGGATAAAAGTATACTTGGCGACGCATTGTGCAATGAACTTCCATAATCCAAATTTCGTTGTGGTAGTCTGAAATCATTATTTATGTAATAGATAGTAAACTGAAATCATTGTTTATGTTACCATGTGACTAATAAGAATGAGTTATATATTTGATGGCTTTGAATTTGACAATATTAATGTAATCCATTGGCCGTACATGTTGATGTGTATACATGTAAACAAATCCGTAAACTATTTATTTAGGATTCCACACCAAAATTATAGTCACTAGAAGACATGTTGGTATTGAAATTTTCTTGCTAACATTTACTTTTTTTGAACTTTGACTTTGGACTATAATTTTTAAGATGTTATATGGTACAAATATTCCACACCTGCATTTTTGAGTAAGCCAACAAGAAAAAAAAGGTAAAGAAGTTGTATCTCTTAATGCAATTTATTTTTCATATAAATAACTTTGTGGTACACATATGTTATTATCCTTTTGAACCATTATTATTATCATCCTAAATTTCAACAAGGACGAAGAACCCAACACATTGTCGGAAACACAAAACTAAAAACACATTTTCAGTTGCGGAGGACATTGATATATTAGTAGCATAATCTTTGGCTTACGAGTATTATTTCAATAAAGCTTGTGACTTCTTAAATAAGCCTACAATTCTGTGAAATGGAACTAAAAAAATGGACCCAAAAAATGTGCAGATTTTTAAAGATTTAGAGCAAGAAAAACCTAATTCAAATTTATGCACCTTTCAAACTTAATACAAAAATAATACTAACTTTCGACAATGTGGTCATTTTTATATTTGCACAACTTAAAATTATGCCAACTTGTTTCTCTGTTTATGCATACCTGCGATTTCTAATTGGGTAGCGCAAATCCTACACGGTAAAGATCAGATATGACTTTGTAATAAATCAAAACTAAAATTGCTGAAAATGTTGAGTACAAATTTATGTTGTTTCCGTTCCTAGATTAATGTATTTGTTACAAACTCTGTGTGGATTTCCTACCCTGATTGTAAGAGACGAATCTGTGACCAAATCTTCAACTGCTATCGGCTTACAGTGCCAATTATATACCGCACCAAATTCATCTCCCAACTAATTATGTCTTTTTCCCTGATTTACTTCATATTTTGTGCTAATGGATTCAGTTGAATTGAGTCATAACTTGTAATATACAGGTGTACTTGGTTATTCACTCCAAATCAAACTCATTGTTGTTTAGTAATTGATTTACATACTGAATTTTTTGTGCAGGAACATCTACTGTTTTGCACTGCTAGCTGAGATAAAGTTGCAACATTGTGTGTTTGTTTTTGTACTGCTGTCAACCTTTATCTAATCGAGGTAAAAATATTCTATATACTTTTTATAGTCCATCCGAACTGTTATTTTTATCTTTCCTTCCCCTTTCATTTTGAAACAGTTGATATACCAGTTGATATACCAGTTTATCAACATCATTATGCAGAGAATATAGCAGGTATCTGATATTTGTATAACCTTCTTGACGCTTGTACAACTATGGATAAAGTCGACGCCTACAAGCAACTTCAATTTATTACTTTAATGCATAATATAAGTTATCTTTGATGATGTATGAGGCCATCTACATCGTTTTCCTACTAGATATCAATCAAAAAGCAATAATGGACCACCTGGGTAGAAATTAAATCAAATAGTGTAGAAGGCCTACAGGCTAGTAATGGCACTTTGTGCAAGCCAATGCCACATCTCCACTTACCATGAGATATCAATTTCTCTTCTAACCCGGCCTTTGGTTTACACTATTCAGCACATAGAATTTCACAATATACCAAGTAAATACCTTATCAAACATGTTTATTGTATAAAGTTTTGTTGTTGGCAGCAGTTCTAATTTTTTTTGGAGTGATATTGTTCAGGAAAATTGGGTTGATCGGACTGTTTTCTCTTTTGTTCTTTTAATTGATAAAGATGCATATTTAGTTCATAAAACCTTTAAATTAATAAACTAGCAAACAGTCCATATATTATCCATATTTTAATTTATTGTTTCAAGCCTTATGCGCTCAGTTTTGGAAAAAGATGCATGATTTGAGTTGAAAGCATTAAACTGATTGGAAGTATGGCAGGCCAATCTACCATCAGTTCATAAATATAATCAGCAGTGATATTGTGCAATCACTTATTTCATGTACATCAGTTTCAGTTTGAATGCATAATGCCAAATTTGAAATTCTTTGATTTTTTGCTTTACAGGATAGACGACGTTGTTGATGGAAAGCATTATCGCAATTAATTATCGTTCGAAGTTATCCTTGCTGCTAAGACCACATTTTGGTTTGTTAGAATGTGAACTTCTATTTTTTGGTTGCTACTACTTGTGTATGTTTGATATAACGGTACTATTTTATGAATTATTGTGGACCAATTGTGTATGTTTGACGTAAGAATATTTCATATTTTGATTATAGAATTCTACCCATTGGTTATGAATCATGTGGTCAATATAAAATGTGTTGATAATATGATGTATTGACTGAAATATGGTACTGATAAAATATGTACGTTTGAAACTGTATAAGCTTTGAGATATATGTTGGATATTTTACAACGTTTTAGAAGGGCCATTGAAATTTTTCTTGGCATTTAGATAACGACGGTTATAAAACGCAGTAAATAGTTTTTTTAAAAATTGACGTACAAACAGTTACAGCAGTTTATAAATGCTGTAAAGAAATATTACAGCGCAAAATAAAAGCTGTAACATCTTTTCACAGGAAGTTTAAAACATTAAGGAATAAATTTTATGACACCAAGAAAACGCTGAGAATAAATTTTAACAAAATTAGCCTAACCGCCATGAAATGTATTAACAGCACGTACGGAACGCTGTTAAATATTACTTTTTATGGCTTTTTTTACTGATGTAATATTGTTCTGACTTTTAACTGCATGTTGATACACAGCTTTCATAAAAACGCTGTTAATACTTTTTATGGCATTTCTGAAACACTGTAAAAAGTCCTTATTGTTGTAGTGTTGATAAGCCTGGCATGATAAACTAAGATAACGAGATAACTCAAGTATAGCATCGCATGTTCACGGTTCGCTACACCAATTGTACTAGTGTTCTAACCCATGTCAAGTATTAATCATGAAATGATCCCTTGGCCCAATATCATGAAATGACCCGTTACGGGGTCCTACGGTACGATCTACTAATCGATCGGCTCCCTACAAGTTCTACCTCGTCAAGTGTCTGTGTCATACGACCCTATCATGAAATGTAGTCACCTATGCTAGGTCCACCATAGGGTATATCAAGCCCTAGGGTGTCAACCACCGACACGAATCAAGCACACACAGTGTAAACCTACTGGTGCCCAATGCCTGCTTTTTCAACTTCGGACTACGTGCACGACCATAGTCCGCCTGAACCTACAATGGCGCACCTACTCAGCCGTCGTTCTGGTCGCTTACAATCAGCCCAGTAATCGTGCCCCACCCTGCCTAGTCCTAGGGTATTGTGATACATCTAAGTGGGTTACTGCTGAAAAGGACCGCGTAACTAGGGTTTCTAATGGGTTAAGTGTTGTCATTCAAATTCGTGACTTAACCCTATCCAAATAATGTATCAAGTTGGTTAAGTGTGTTCAAGCGGTTCATGACTTAACCCTATCAAATCATCGTGTCAATTTGGTTAAGTATATTCAAGTGGTTCATGACTTAACCCTATCATGTGGCATTAATTCATTAATGCACCCCAACCTCTCACATTAGACTAATTGTTGTGGTCACTGGATTTGTCGGGCGGTTCCGGGCAGATTTACTCCACAACATAGTCTAACCTCGGGTTTTACGTGCGATATGACCAACTACCCACATTGGATCCTATTGTTTGCAGTAACTGGATTCGCCGGGCGGTTCCAGGCAGATTTACACTGCAAACTCAACCCAACCTCGAGTTGGCCATTTTCAAGTTTATCTAAGTGTCATGTCCATGTTCAAGTTTTCATGTCAAAATTCATGTCGAGTTTCGTGTCAGGTTTCATGTAAATTTCATGTCAAGTTCTTGTCCATATACAGGTTCAAGTTATAATAACGTTCATGTTCAAGTTCAAAGCCAATTCATGTTTTACGTAATCTACCCAAATCGTATTCCCATCGCACGCAACCTCGAATCGATACAAATAAATTTAATTAGGGAATAACATAAAAAGGGACATGTATAAGGTGGCAAAAGTGATTACTAGCATAGCATGGTATAACTTGAGATAAATGATTACAACATTACTAACATATCGAATATCGGCCTCAAATATTAAGATTCCAAATCTAGCAAAATAAGGTACTAGTCAAGATAACAGTTGACATAAGGTGATAGTCATGGTAACGGTTGACATAAGGTGATAGTCATAAACTTGTGACTAATAGTAGATTCAACATTGCAGGCATGATAATATGAGGGGTTTTTCTTTTTGATTTACAACATGAATAGGCCCCAAATCAATATCATAGTAATATACCCAAAAGTCAAGATCCAAGATGAACAAGAATGGATGTAAAACAGTCATCATACACAGGTCCAATTTCAATTTACAACATATTCATATTACGTTTACAGTTTAAATCTAAAAGTAACTGGGGCTTACAGATCGTGGTTCGAGAATTAGAAAAAGAAAGTCGATGTTAAATCTTTATATGCTTAGTCGAGTCCTAACAGAAATCCCCAAATCAGCAATTCTCTTAACGTAGTTTCGACGTAGAAGAAGTAGTCCCTTTCTCTAACTTTTCAACCAGAATTAGAGCAGCATAAGGTCAGAGAGAATTTTGTGTAGAGAGACTAGTGTTAGGGGCTGTTTATATAGGGTCAGGCCAACGAATGTAGACAGAAACGAGGCCAGAAACATCAAAACGAACTCAGACTCAAAAATGGGTTCTGTCACCAGGTCGACCCCCCAGGTCGACTCTATGGTCGACCTGGTCCTGGGCAGGTCGACCACATGGTCGACCCTCAGGCCGACCTGGTCCTGGGCGCGGAATTTCCCGCCCAGTCCTTTCTGGGGTTTAAATTCGAAATTTGAATTCGAATTCCGAGCTGTTTTGAACTTGAAAATTTCTAAAAACTTCGAAGGGTCATAACTTGGTCATACGTACTCCGATTTTCGAAAACTCGGACTCGTTTCCAAGCAGAATTTCCATACGAACGCAATGGCATAACCCTTTACTCTTGATTCTTAATTTAAAAATTAATTCTGCCCTGATTTATGGTTATTATACGTTATTAAAATACGGGTTGTTACAGGGTGTGCGATAGAGGGATTTTCTTAGTGATTCGTGGGTTCCATCCTAGTGCGGGTTTTTTCATAGGTGGTGGAAGTGGTCTTTTGGTATAACGACCTAGGATTTTCGAGAATTTAAAATATGAAGTTAATTTAGATTTAGTATTGAAATTAATGTTTATATTAAGAATACCATTTAGAGTTTCAAATCTAGTCTATTTTAATTTGGTTTTTAATAGACTTTGTAAGTTTAATTTAAATTTTATATTTGAATCTAAATGGTTAATTAAATCTAAATGTTACTAACCTTTTAAACTAATTGAAATAGTTTTTTGAATATTTGTAAATAATCTAATTTATAAAATTTAACTTGAGAGTTTATAATTTATTTAGATTTGAATCGGTTTAAATTAATTTAAGACTTGTGTTTGGAAATATATAAAATACACTTGTATGTATGTATATAGTAAAATCAATAGTATGTACACTTAAAAGAATGCTTTATATAAGTGTGCCACTTGTTGAAGTTTTGCTGAATTATTTACACTTGTCCTTTTATTCTTTAATAGATTATACCACATTTATTTTAATTCCTATTAAAACTTTTCTTTTTCTTTTTCACCATCCCCTTTTCCATTTTTTCCTTCAGCCGAGAAAATTAAACCTCCCTGCCAAATCCATGGATTCCTCCCTCGTTCAAAATCGCCACTGTCTCCCCTTTAATTGAAATTAATCCGATTTGTAACACTGTTTCATTCCCTTTCACTCACGATTTGGAAATCGCTGACTCTTAAAATCGCCATCACCACCGCCTTCAAATCCCTCGATCCTCCTCCTCATCAAATTAAAATCAATCACTTCGCCTACTAGATCCATGTGTAAGAGAAATTTTGTTCTTTGTATCGTCGTTGTGGTGCTTGTTGTTCATTTGGGGTTGTGTAGCATTAATTCAGAATCATGGCTATTAAAGGTGAGTTATGTTAGAAATGGGGATTAAGGATCTTAAGGCAAAACTAACACTAGAGAGGGGTGAATAGTGTTTCAAAGAATTTATAGAAATCTTAACTAATTAACAATTACTCAAACAATTATATGTATCACAAAATGAATATCACAACAGAAAAAATCACAGATGTAGATATAAACAAAAGTAAGACGCAGAAAATGAAAAAACACACCGGATTTTATACTGGTTCGGATTACTACTACGTCCAATCCCGCACAACGCTGGATTGGGTAGAGTTTTATTAATATCAGTATCCAATTACAATACCCTTGATTTCATGGCTACAAGGTTAACACCGATTCAACACCCTTGATTTCACGGCTACAAGGTTAACACATATTCAACACCCTTGATTTCATGGCTACAAGGTTAACACCGCTCCTTTTCCTTGATTTACGGGCTACAAGGAACACACCCTATCCTTTACTATTACAGTTGCCCTTAAACTCTTGAATAACACTTCCAAATAGAGAGTATTTGACAAAGATCGAAAATAGAAGAAGAATGATATAATTTTTATTGAAATCGAAAGAGTATAAGTGTAGAATCTTAGAAAATTAAGAAGAATAATGGTAATATGTAAAGTAGGGAAGAAGGCGATGATAGATTGTGAAAAAAAATCGAAATCAAGCCCTTAATATAGTGTTCCAAGAGTCACAACCGTTTTTGAAAGCTTTTTAAAATGAAAAGACATATCTTTTTAAATAAAAAATTTGTGACAGTTATATGTCGATATGTAGTTTTATACATGTCGACATATACATATAAATTTAAATTGATTTTTAAAGTATTTAAACCAATATATATATTCTGGAGATTCCTAAAATAAAACTAGTTGTTTAAAATATTTTTTTTTTCAAGTATAAAACATAGTAGAATATAATTTAAACATGTGATGTAAAACCTATATATATAAAAATGATATAAACTATATAATATAAATATACACATATAATTATAAAACTTTATAATACATATACATACATATATATATATAAGAAACTTAGAAAGTATATATGTTTGAAATCATAAATTTTTAAGAAAATTATTGTTGAGAAGAGTTTGAAATCAATTTGAAAATATTTTGAAATTAATTTAAAAAGAAATAAATTGAAAACAAAATTTGAGTGTTATTCAGAGTTTTATATACTAACTAAACTATATTACTCTGATAATCTAGAACTCTTGGTATCTTGATACTAATGAGTCTTGATTCTCCTTTGAAATATTGAATCTCTTAAATTGAACAGTCTTTTATATTTATTCCTGCATATAAATCCTGCATATATATATATACATATGTGTTCTAGATAAAGATGTTAGTATATATTTTATAATCAATAATGATAACGATTGAAACAAGGTTGTTGTCATCAAATTCCATTCTCCAACAATCAACCCCGTTTTGATGATGACAACCTTGGTTTATAAAATATTCATAACTGATATTACCTGTCAGTTCAACTCTTCGGTTACTCCCCCTTTAACCATGAGTTCCTTCTAACTCCCCCTTAAACTATGCCTATTCTATACCTATTTTATAATTTCTCCCCTTTGTCATTAGCTAAAATATATCTATTTATACTTATAATAATCCTAGTGACTAATTATATATATAACTCCCCCGAATTTATAATACTCCATAAATCTATAATTTTCTTAAAACTCCCGCTAACTCTATGACTATACTATTGTAATTCTACTAGTTAAACAAAATAAGAGGATAAACATTGTATAAAGTAAGAAATCCAAACAATATCTACAAATCCAAATATATACATGATAAATTAAGTTTTCGATCAAATCACACAAATCAAACCATATCATACAAATCAAACAAATTATTCACACTTCTCTTGGAACTTCTACCCATTCATCTCCATCGAAGATTGGATCCGCTTTTATGACTTTCCATTCTTCATTGTCTTTGGTGAGAGGTGATCCAGTGATGTTGTTATCTTCATCTCTGGAAAGAGAAGAGATCATCCAATGAATAACATCAAGGTGTTTTTCTTAACGTTCAGTCATCTTTATCTGACTTAATTTTAGATGACGTTGAATGTGGAGAATGATAAATAGGATATTCTTAAAAGAATTGAGAGTTTCTTCACGATTTTCACTTAATTTGTGAATAGAATTAGCCATAATTTTGATTATATAGAAGGAGAGTGATTAGAGATGAAATAGAGAAGTAGAAATGATTTTTTTTTGAAAGAAAACGATATATATAGAGTCTGGAATTCGTTTGAAAATGAATAGACATAAGGTAGTTATTAAAGAAAAAAATTGAACAAATTTGAATTTCCGACAATTATATGTCCACATACAAGAACATACCGGATTTTTATACTAGTTCGTATTACTCCTACGTCAAGTCCCGCAAAACGCTGGATTATGCAGAGTTTTATTAATGTCAATATCCAATTACAACACCCGTGATTTCACGGCTACACGGTTAACACCAATTCAACAACCTTGATTTCATGGCCACAAGGTTAACACCGATTCAACACCCTTAATTACATATCTACAAGGTTGACACTGCTCCTTATCCCTGATTTATGGGTTTCAAGGAACACACCCTATCTTTTCAATTACAATTGCCCTAGAACTCTTGAGTAGTACTTCCAAACAGAGAGTATCTGATAGAGATTGAAAATAGTAGAAGAATGATATAATTTTTATTGAAATTGACAGAGTATAAGTGTAGAATCTTATAAAATTAAGAAGAATAATTATGATATGTAAAGTAGGGAAGAAGGAGATGATAGATTGTGAAAAAATTCGAAATCAAGCCCTTTATATAGTGCTCCTAGAGTCTCAACCATTTCTAAAACATTTTAAAATGAAAAGACACATCTTTTAAATTAAATAATTTGTGATAGTTATATGTCGACATGTAGTTTTGTGTATGTTGACATATACTTAATGAATTTAAATTTAAATTAATTTTTAAAGTATTTAAACCAATATATATATATTCTGGAAATTCCTGAAATAAAACTAGTTGTTTAAAATATAATTTTTCAAGTATAAAAACATAGTAGAATATAATTTAAACATATGATTTAAAAACTATATATATATATGATATAAAGCTATATAATATAAGTATAATCATATATAATTATAAAACTTTATAATATATATATATATATATATATATAAGAAACCTAGAAAGTGTATATATATATTTGAAATCATAAACCCTTAAGAAAATTATTGTTGAGAAGAGTTTGAAATCAGTTTGGAAATATTTTGAAATTAATTTAAAAAGAAATAATTTGAAAATAGAATTTGAGTGCTATTCAGAGTTTTACATACTAACTAGACTTTATTACTCTGATAATCTTGAATCTCTTAAACTATACAGTCTTTAATATTTATTTCCTACATATAAATCCTGCATATATATATATATATATTCTAGATAAAGATGTTAGTATATATTATATAATTAATAATGATAATGATTGAAACAAGGTCATTGGCATCAAAATTTCATTCTCCAACAAGTTAATCTCACGATTAGCTTTGTTTCAAGTATTTAACATCAACAAAAAACCGAGTATAATAGTATTAGTCTGGTTTTTTTCCTTTGTGGTTAAATGGCCGTGACACTTGATGTTTGCTGCAGCCTTATGTGTTGTTATGTCTTTAATTTTGGTGTTCAGGACACACATGCTTTGTTGTATTTTGAAAAGCTTAAAGGCATATGTTGCTATGATTTTTGTATGTCTTATTTGTGAAACTAAAATGTTCTAAAATACCTTTTTAAAACTTGGAAAATGACCCATATCTTGTTTGAACTAGGGCTGAACCTGAACATATGCCAAATTGGGTATTGGTTTAGTACCTGGCATTCAGACTCTTTTAGGAAATTTGCTTACTTGGTGAAAATCTGAGTTTTTGTGTGTGTGTGTGTGTGTGTGTGTATTGTTGAAAACCAAACCACCTCTTTTATACCCTTCCCATGTTTGAAGGATTGAGATATGCAAGTACATGCCATGTTCGCTTCTGTAAAATTCAAATGTATAACCTACCATGTATCTCCAATTTCCTAATATATATTACATTATTATGATGTTGTACTTGTTGTGTTCATACAGTGTGTGCACATTGTCCATCATATTCTTACATGCTAGTTTGTATGGGTAGTTTACTACCATGCTTTCACCTTATATACATTGCTTTATGACCTTGTATTTGTCTCTTTGTTGTGCTATCCTTTGAACGGAACTATACTTATTTCTTGTAACAACTCGGATTTTCCAACAATTTATTTTAAATATTTAATATCGTTTAAATATTGAATAAAATAATATAAAAGAATTTTTGTATTAAATTATTGATTTATAATCGATATACAGTTTATTTCGAATACATATATAATCATCGGAATATGAGAATCTGAAATATTTCAACTCAAAATTTTATCAAAGTCAAATTAATTCAGATAATTAATCAAAATTCTATTTGAATAGAATTTACAACAATAATAATTAATTATCTAAGCAATTAATTGTTTAAATATAATTTATATCGATTTAAATTAATATCTTTAACAGTTGATCAAATGAGGCTTTGAATATTGTCCCAGCGTGTCCAGAATAGAGGAATCGTAACGACCTGGCATTTTGACCGCTCCAAATCGGTAACTAAACGGACTCGAACCGTTCAAAACGACAGATTGTTATTGCCTAAGAAGTTGAAATATAAATCATCACAGAATCATATATACAGAACACAGAATATCTCACAGCGGAAGTAAAATTTATACAATATTACAAAACTTTAACTTTACAGAATATCAGAGTATAGAATAAATATGGATACAACGGAAGGAATATAGAACCATACTAATATTTGGCAATAAGCCAAGATGAGTATAACTGCATGTGACATAGTAGATAGATGACTGGATCTCCAACAAAACTCAAGCTCTAATAGATAGATCGTCAAGCTGCAATACTCGGTCTGACCCAGGCATTTTGCAAGAAATAAAACAAACAAAATACTCGAGTCAGGACTAACAGTCTCATATAAGTGAATTAACTCAAATGAAGTGTCCACTGAAATGTACACTAACTTAAAGGATGTTTGGGATTTCCATCCTCTAAGGATCCGCGAAACTAATATCTATATAATAGTACGCTATTATTGTAATGTCTATTCAGTAAAGTAAATATAATGAAAATAGCGTAAGCGGGATTACATTTTTACCCTTACACCGTTTATAATACCGTAGTCTATACAGTACCGTAAACCCACCGTAACACGATGGCATCAGAGGGCACTCCATAGGTACGATACAAATCAAAATCGTAGGGGGCCCGCTAAGGATAATATGACAAGGCACTCGAGGCAATACCTAGGGTAGGATTCCACCAATTGCACTCCCGGACCGGTGGTAACGCATAACAGCCACTACCGCCCACCTCAGGACACACTCCCAAATCAAAAGGGCGCCCAAATCATCAACATAGTCATAGAAATGGTATCGAAGAAGTGCGTCTGATCAAAGGTGCTACCTCAATTAGTCACGGTATAGCTCCTGTTTTAGTCATTTCAATTATGACCCGAAGGTCAAGGCCATTTCGTTATCGTTCGCCTTCTTCAATCCAGTAATCACCTCTAAGTCATCATGCTTCATTCCGGATACGTCATCACGTACACAGTTGTTAAAGTGGCAGCGGCACTGACAGAGAGTATGCCACTTACCGACTCCAGTCTCTTTAACAACTAACGCTTACATTTTTCACACCGTAGCCATAAATTTGAAATCATACTTCAAGTATCGCAAATCAAAATTTATTTCTAGCATTGCCCCGAAAATCGCTTACTCAAAACAATTATCATTGGTTCGATTAAGATTTCAAAACCCATATTCACAATTATCCTTTAACAACCGTTTGGTTTTAAAGTTCTCACTTCCAAAATGTCGTTAATACTTGAAATCCTTAATTCCAACCTTCTGAATTCACTAGACTGGATTGGACATAGATTTTGTTCGAAATTAGAAAATATATTTTTAAATTAGTTAAGTTTGAAAATAGCATATATATATATTAAGTTGAAAATGATGTATATACATATATGTGTAAATAGTTGGAAACTATTTTAAATCCATATAGTTAAAGAAATCAAAATATTTATAAAGAAAGATTTACAAAATCAAGTAATGCGGAAAAATAGTTTTTGTTAAATTATAGTTTTATTCAATAATATTAGCCCAAATCCAATCTCAATCCATGTCTCTCCATTTCCTTTCCCATTTCACATTTAAATCAATTTCCTTTTATTTGGTTCGATTTCAATGCTTCATGGTTAAACGATTTTCAAACTATCGCTTACCTTAGATTTCGTAAATTCATTTCTCATAACACTTCCCAACAAATTTTAACGTTAGTTGAAAATCAAAAATGTGATTCGTCAATTCCATCTTGTTAATCAAACTTTTATTCACCATGATTTGATAAACATATCCCTTTACACTTGAACACTTTTCATTTTGACCAAATTCTTCTTACATTCGCATGACGAAAGTTCATTTGACAATCATATGTCAAATTAAGTTCTAAAACATTTACAAGTCTTTGCGAATCTTTTTATATTAAATCATCAAATTTAAAATTTGTCCTGCTATTAAATTCATTATATGATCATAAAGTTATGTAGAATTTATTTAAACAAATATAACTTTACGTGTTAACGCGCATAATCGCCTTTAAAACCTATTTTCATACAAAATGGATTCCTTGTAGAATTCAAACAAAATTTTGAACGAAATTTCTTTAAAATCCTTCTTCACGCTATAAGAAAAAAAAATTCATTAAAGTTCTACGTACCAAATCGATAAAATATTTTACAATATTTTATTTTATTGACCACGGTGTCCATATAAAATTTTCTATCCTATGGTCAAGTGATACTTATATCTATCATTTCAATCCGTTCCTTAAAATATTTGAATCTCGGGTATGTATCATTTCGACCTGCATCCCAAATCGATTCGAATATACAAGGGTTCGGGTATGTATCATTTCAACCTGTAATGTTTCTAATCTAAGGGGGAACTTGCATGATGAGAAAAATAAACATAATATGTCAAACATACATCCATATTGGGTCATATGATACAATAATGTGTGTCTCACGTGCACAATCACGAAGCAAACAATTCTAGAGCAACTAACATTTCATTAAACATTTCAATCTTTAATTCACTTAATAAAAATATTAGTCTGTGAGTGAGTAGAAACTCACTTTTTGTGGTTATGAGCGGAGTCACAAAAACTCAGAACAACATGGATCTAACTAGAAGGCGACAAAAGAAATGAGCAGCAAATCAATCCCCACCCAGACCATGAAATTCACACCACCTTAACTCAACCTCGACTACGACAGCTCTTAATCAAAATTTCAAAGAATATTAAATCGAATCCACTCGGGTTATGATTATATCCTCCCTTTTATAATACATTTATTCAAGAATGGGGTTAAGAAATATACCTAGGCTTAAAATAGAAGTAATTGGCAACTGTTTACCCTATCTGAACTTGAAAACAATGCTTGACCTTGCTAACTCAACAGTTTCAGGCTGTACTAACCCAAACAGCCCTTTAGACATTTGTTCGAGAAGGTGGGGTGCGAAATGCAGAGTTGGTGAGGTAGCTTGATGGAAGGCAGCGCTCACAAGTTCAGGCCTTAGTTCCCGACCCATGCATGGTTGAAGCTCGGCTCGTGCATGCTGGAGCTTGAGCAGCAGTGTAGAGGTGCTCGACCATAGGCTTCAGGTGAAGCAGCTCACGGTGAAAACTGACTTGCGCATGCTGGAAGAGGGGGCACGACCAAACGAGAAAGTGGAGCTCGGCCTAGTTGATGTGGTCAGCGTGCCTCGATGTAAGCAATGTAGGCGGTTGCATGAAAGGCTGCGATGGACCATAGATCACTTCGTTCGTAGTTGGATGGTGGCACAGAGGTTAGTGCGATGTAGGAAGTGCGAGGGACGGAGGCAGTTTAGAGTTCCTCGATTGGACAAGGGTAACTCGATTTTGAATTCAGCAAAAGGGTCAAGAACGAGAAGAGCGGAGGAGCGAGGGGGAAGCAGTTCGATGGTAGTGTCCTTCACCGACGGTGGGAGCGTCGTTGCCAGAGGAGACAATAAAGTGGCCATTGTCGATTTCATTTCGTGATTTAATTTTCTTCAAATTATGGTAGGAAGGGAAAGGACCGAATGGAAGAAATGAGAGAAAAGGGAAATGACGCGTGTGTTATTTTCTCTGACCAACGAACATGTGTCGATTTTTTTCTAACTCGTTCCCATGTATATATCTTAATGAAAGCGAAAGACAAAAAAAAAAAACAAAGGTATTTAAATCCATACACAACACAAACAAGGACCTGAACATAGGTATATTCACCAATGATGTCAAAATTGTGCATTTTCAAATATTAAAATTTATAATTTAATCCAACTTTTAAGTTTAACGTTAATTTCGGCATATCGATTGCCGCTATCGACTGTAGAAGTCGAATTTAAATGAAACAAACGACTAAGACATTTTTGATATATAACTATTTAGATTACTTCTAAGTAGTATATTCAAATCTTAAGGCTCAACATTTTTATAACTTGTCGGTTTCATTTTGCTTCCAAATTTAAATTACTTTTAGTTTCAGAATTCTTAATTTCAAACCAAATTACATAGCTTAAATTTATGTCTAGAATTTGGAGTCATATCTTCAACCTAACAAACATTTCAAGCCTCTACCTTAAACTCTAGTTATAAATATTCATTCAAGCTTTAGATTTTGTTATTCTTCGTAAATTTAAACACTGAATTTATCGATTCGTTACATTCTCCCTCACTCAGCTCTTTTCGTCCTCGAAAAGGAAAAGTCGCATCTAACTACACCTACATATATAACTACAAAATACCCTTTCTTAGTTTGAACTTTGTTATAAAGAAAAAGAAAAAACAGTTATGTAATTTTTAAGACTCAATATTTTTCTAACACTCGGATTTTACAGAAAATTTCGGCAGCAACTCCCCTGCACGGTTCGATTGGGAAAATTTTCCCGTATGCAAACAACAAAACGCAAAATATACATCTCATCTATACGACGAGGCATCCCAAATTAGGGGAACCAAAAAAAAAAACCCCAAAACGTTATGTAATCCGAGATACGTACCTTTTATTAGCATATTAAAGCATTTTTACTTTCAATGTTAGCATTTTGCGCACAAGCGAGCTTCAAGAGCAAAGTAGGCCATCGCAACCTACTAAATATCTCAACAACAAATAAAAATCATGGACATATATAATATACATAACAATAGACAATATATATATAACATAAGTTACAATAGTGTGTTAACAAAATGAAAGGAAACACATGTAAAATCTAATACTAACATTCAAATTCTTGTTTCATCTTATTAACATACAAAGTAATTGGATCTTCAAGTTATTTAGAGCTTAGTCTTCTAAATATTAAATTTTTATTTTTATTATTTACACACACATCGCAGCAGCCTCTGGTGCTACCGTGGAGCAGCAGCCTCAGCTGCTACAATGAGTGGCAGCCTAAGCTGCAAGACTATACATATCAAGTTGTAGGCATAACTTCATTACAACAAGTGCAGTTTCTCTTTACATTGCTTTACAATTATATAGCATCACCGAAAGTTAACCTGGAGAATGTCAAGTCCTTAGAAAAGGCCAACTGAGTGTCTACACAATGATCGTAACTAAAAATGACAAATAAATTATAAGTGCATGTATGAATTCTACTACAGTTTTGTTTGATCAAACAAAGTTGGGATCCACTCGACACGAAAGTGAGAGTAATCTCTTTTCACTATCAATTGAGAGATTTTTTTTAAGTGTAGTTTTTTTTTTCAGCAGCCGCTGTTGTTTGCGGAGCAGCCTCACTGCTGCTGCTGCGAGCAGCCCAATATTTTTTTTTTCCTTACCATAACTTCTTGTTGCTACCCCTACTGATTGCAGTTTTACTTTAACAGGTCGACACATTAACTAAATGCCATAAGAATTAAATAATAAACAACTAAGTGGGCACTTGAAAATAATGACAAATGGAAAATCACTGGTTAGCCAAATTATTCATCTTGCATCCTATTAACTTATCCAGACTAGTCTGTTATGGCTCATCCTTCTATATCTCAATAGCACAAGCTGTTAACAAAAATAAAATAAAATCTCAATTACCCTATCATATTTGTTGTTATTTTCAAGCTGATCTCAACACATATAAGTGTGCAGGTTCCAGTTTTCCAAGATGCCATCACAACTAAACAACAAAACAATTAAGTGGGCATTTCTTTTCTTCTGTTGCATTTATTTGCAGATTATCATTACATATGTCATGTTTGTTCAGCTTCCTTTTCACATAGCATTTTATGTTTCAAAACATGTATTATCTCAAAATACCTTAAGTTAGTGTTACTCTTGTTATTTTATAAAATTCGTCTGACTCCATAAGTTTTGATCATTAAATATTTCGCATAACTCCCTATTCTTAAATTCAAATTCATATAAGGGACATCTTAAAATTTCATAACTACCTTTGAAAATATCTCATTAGCATTCCTATATATCTACCAAAATAAAACTTATAATTCTAATACATTTATTCGAAATCAAAATTATATTTTATATCTCATTGAATTAAAATTTCAAATTATTATACTCATAAATCTATGAAGTATTACTATGTTGCATAATCATTTTACAAGCCCTACTGGTATAAATTTTGTTAATACAAGTTTGTTTATATAAATTCACAACATATACCTATTTCAATTTTATTCTATAAAATTTTATTTTTATTGAGGGTTTTCAATTTATTCTTAAGAAAATTTGCATATTATAGATTTTTTTTCGATTCACCCAATTTACTTTTTGTAACCAAAGGTAGCAAGCTATATTTTAGTTTTTTTTCTCGATTCATAGATCTTCTTAATATAATGTTTATAAGTTCACAACATATAACCTTATTTATTGTTCGCTTATTCAGAAGTTAGTTCTTAAGTATCAATTCCGTGTCTCAACTGGAAATGTACGTATTAATCTCACTTTCGAAATCTGAAAATAAATATTGATGATGCTGCAGTCATCGTCAGGATAATTTTCAAGTGACTAGAGTGCAATTTTGCATCTATCTAGTACATCTAGGATTTAGTACATACGCTGGCCAGGCGTATATTCGAAATCTTGACATACCCGATAGTCCAATTTTGACATTCCATTAAACATTTGGTATACTTTTTTTTTTTAAATCAAAGGTTTATACTAAGATTTAAATATATGTATATGCGACAAGATAATATATCTCAAACGTTTCTTATAATAAGATTTCATCTAGGGAAATTTATACCTCCCTCACATATTTGTTTGCCATTTTATGATTACAATCGCTATTTATATATAATATCTTAATGGCAAATCATATATCATATGATATTTTCCTTTCATCCTTTAGTCTTCTACACACATTGTTTTCACAGCTTAAGTTTATTGTTTGCTTTCTTACACATGAAATCGCATTATACATATAAATACCTTTACACAAGCCACTACAACAAGTTCTATATTTACATAAAATGATTTTTGTTTCAGGAGTTAGATTACTACTTACATATACATTTTCTCAAAATCAAATTTAGCTTCAAGAACATGCTTTAAGTATCAAGTTACCTTTTTAACACATATACACAAATCAAATTAATATTCGTACTTTGAACTCATTTTACTCTTACTTATGAAGTTTATTATCTTCTAGTTATTCATTTTCCAACACTTCAGTCTCACCGATTCCGTTCACATACCATTTTCTATAATTTATGAGTTCACAACATTTTAATCAATGAAACTTCCTTTAATATAAGATTGTAATTTGTCTTGACTCCTATTGGATTTACACTTCAAATATTTTTTTTATACTTACTCATTTATTGGAGCTTTATTTTATATCCTCATGTCTACGTTAATCCAATTCGAGCTAAGTTCGAACATAGGCTAGAAGCTGAAGTGTTGATCGAATCAAATCAATAGAATTTACCGGGGAGATGTCAAATAAATTGTAGATTCAGGTTCTGGAAAGCGACAAATCCAAATTTTTCCTAAGCAAGGACCAGGCACGATCGAGACATGGATTCGGAAAAAAACTTAACTTAGGAAGGATCCAGCCGAGGGATGAGTTCCAGGAAACGAGATTTAAACAAGGATATATTTATAAAGCAAGGCTAAAATTTCAAATCATTTTTTTTAAATATAGAAAAATCCTTTAAAATCATTTTAAATACTTTTATTTTCAAAATACGTTCTCTCGGTTGTGATTCTAAGATAATCTCACTCATTCTAGAGTATTTCTACTCTATCTCTAATAAGTGTTCAACTTCGTAAGCTAAGCTTTGTTCAACCAAAGCTCTAATACCACATGTAACAACCTGGCATTTTGACCGCTCCAAATCGGTAACTAAACGGACTCGAACCGTTCAAAACGACAGATTGTTACTGCCTAAGAAGTTGAAATATAAATCATCACAGAATCATATACATAGAATATCTCACAGCGGAAGTAAAATTTATACAATATTACAAAACTTTAACTTTACAGAATATCAGAGTATAGAATAAATATGGATACAACGGAAGGAATATAGAACCATACTAATATTTGGCAATAAGCCAAGATGAGTATAACTGCATGTGAAATAGTAGATGGATGACTGGATCTCCAACAAAACTCAAGCTCTAATAGATAGATCGTCAAGCTGCAATACTCGGTCTGACCCGGGCATTTTGCAAGAAATAAAACAAACAAAATACTCGAGTCAGGACTAACAGTCTCATATAAGTGAATTAACTCAAATGAAGTGTCCACTGAAATGTACAATAACTTAAAGGATGTTTGGGATTTCCATCCTCTAAGGATCCGCGAAACTAATATCTATATAATAGTACGCTATTATTGTAATGTTTATTCAGTAAAGTAAATATAATGAAAATAGAGTAAGCGGGATTACATTTTTACCCTTACACCGTTTATAATACCTTAGTCTATACAGTACCGTAATCCCACCGTAACACGATGGCATCAGAGGGCACACCATAGGTACGATACAAATCAAAATCGTAGGGGGCTCGCTAAGGATAATATGACAAGGCACTCGAGGCAATACCCAGGGTAGGATTCCACCAATTGCACTCCCGGACCGGTGGTAACGCATAGCAGCCACTACCGCCCACCTCGAAACACACTCCCAAATCAAAAGGGCGCCCAAATCATCAACATAGTCATAGAAATGGTATCGAAGAAGTGCGTCCGATTAAAGGTGCTACCTCAATTAGTCACGGTATAGCTCCTGTTTTAGTCATTTCAATTATGACCTGAAGGTCAAGGCCATTTCGTTATCGTTCGGCTTCTTCAATCCAGTAATCACTTCCAAGTCATCATGCTTCATTCCGGGTACGTCATCACGTACACAGTTGTTAAAGTGGCATCGACACTGACAGAGAGTATGCCACTTACTGACTCCGGTCTCTTTAACAACTAACGCTTACATTTTTCACACCGTAGCCATAAGATTTGAAATCATACTTCAGGTATCGCAAATCAAAATTTATTTCTAGCATTGCCCCGAAAATCGCTTACCCAAAACAATTATCATTGGTTCGATTGAGATTTCAAAACCCATATTCACAATTATCCTTTAACAACCGTTTGGTTTTAAAGTTCTCACTTCCAAAATGTCATTAATACTTGAAATCCATAATTCCAACCTTCTGAATTCACTAGACTGGATTGGACATAGATTCTGCTCGAAATTAGAAAATATACGTTTAAAATAGTTAAGTTTGAAAATAGCATATATATATTAAGTTGTAAATGATGTATATACATATACGTGTAAATAGTTGAAAACTATTATAGATCCATATAGTTAAATAAACCAAAATATTTATAAAGAAAGATTTACAAAATAGAGTAATGCGGAAAAATAGTTTTTGTTAAATTATAGTTTTATTCAATAATATTAGCCCAAATCCAATCTCAATCCATGTCTCTCCATTTCCTTTCCCATTTCACATTTAAATCAATTTCCTTTTATTTGGTTCGATTTCAATGCTTTATGGTTAAACGATTTTCAAACTATCGCTTACCTTAGATTTCGTATAGCCATTTCTCATAACACTTCCCAACAACTTTTAACGTTAGTTGAAAATCAAAAATGTGATTCTTCAATTCCATCTTGTTAATCAAACTTTTATTCACCATGATTTGATAAACATATCCCTTTACACTTGAACACTTTTCATTTTGACCAAATTCTTCTTACATTCGCATGACGAAAGTTCATTTGACAATCATATGTCAAATTAAGTTCTAAAACATTTACAAGTCTTTGCAAATCTTTTTATATTAAATCATCAAATTTAAAATTTGTCCTGTTATTAAATTCATTATATGATCATAAATTTATGTAGAATTTATTTAAACAAATATAACTTTACGTGTTAACGCGCATAATCGCCTTTAAAACCTATTTTCATACAAAATGGATTCCTTGTAGAATTCAAAAAAAATTTTGAACGAAATTTCTTTAAAAACCTTCTTCACGCTATAAGAAAAACAAATTTCATTAAAGTTCTACTTACCAAATCGATAAAATATTTTAAAATATTTTATTTTATTGACCACGGTGTCCATATAAAATTTTCTATCCTATGGTCAAGTGATACTGATATTTATCATTTCAATCCGTTCCTTAAAATATTCGAATCTCGGGTATGTATCATTTCAACCTGCATCCCAAATCGATTCGAATATAGAGGGGTTTGGGTATGTATCATTTCAACCCGTAATGTTTCTAATCTAAGGGGGAACTTGCATGATGAGAAAAATAATCATAATATGTCAAACATACATCCATATTGGGTCATATGATATAATAATGTGTGTCTCACGTGCACAATCACGAAGCAAACAATTCTAGAGCAACTAACATTTCATTCAAAATTTCAATCTTTAATTCACTTAATAAAAATATTAGTCTGTGAGTGAGTAGAAACTCACCTTTCGTGGTTATGAGCGGAGCCACAAAACTCAGAACAACATGGATCTAACTAGAAGGCGAAAAAAGAAATAAGCAGCAAATCAATCCCCACCCAGACCTTGAAATTCACACCACCCTAACTCGACCTCGACTACGACAGCTCCTAATCAAAATTTCAAAGAATATTAAATCGAATCCACTTGGGTTATGATTATATCCTCCCTTTTATAATATATTTATCCAAGAATGGGGTTAAGTAATATACCTAGGCTTAAAATAGAAGTAATCGGCAACTGTTTACCCTATCTGAACTTGAAAACAAGGCTTGACCTTGCTAACTCAACAGTTTCAAGCTGTACTAACCCAAACAACCCTTTAGACATTTGTTCGAGCAGCTGGCGTGCACAATGCAGAGTTGGTGAGGTACCTTGATGGAAAGCAGCGCTCACAAGTTCAGGCCTTAGTTCCCGACCCATGCATAGTTGAAGCTCGGCTCGTGCATGCTGGAGCTTGAGCAGCAGTGTAGAGGTGCTCGGCCATAGGCTTCAGGTGAAGCAGCTCATGGTGAAAACTGACTTGCGCATGCTGGAAGAGGGGGCACGACCAAACGAGAAGGTGGAGCTCGGCCTAGTTGATGTGGTTAGCGTGCCTCGAGGTAAGCAATATATGCGGTTGTAGGGAAGGCTGCGATGGACCATAGATCAATTCGGTCGTAGTTGGATGGTGGCACAGAGATGAATGCAATGTAGGAAGCACGATGGACGGAGGCAGTTTAGAGTTCCTCGATTGGACAAGGGCAACTCGATTTCGATTTTGAATTCAACAAAAGGGTCAAGAACGAGAAGAGCGGAGGAGCGAGGGGAAGCAGTTAGATGGTAGTGTCCTTCACCGACGGTGGCAGCGTCGTTGCCAGAGGAGACAATAGAGTGGCCATTGTTGATTTCATTTCGTGATTTTATTTTCTTCGAATTGGGGTAGGAAGCGAAAGGACCGAATGGAAGAAATGAGAGAAAAGGGAAATGACGCGTGTGTTATATTCTCTGACCAACGAACATGTGTCGATTTTTTTCTAACTCGTTCCCACGTATATATCTTAATGAAAACGAAAGACAAAAAAAAAACAAAGGTATTTAAATCCATACACAACACAAACAAGGACCCGAAAATAGGTATATTCACCAATGATGTCAAAATTGTGCATTTTCAAATATTAAAATTTATAATTTGATCCAACTTTTAAGTTTAACGTTAATTTCGGCATATCGATTGCCGCTATCGACTGTAGAAGTCGAATTTAAATGAAACAAACAACTAAGACATTTTTGATATATAACTATTTATATTACTTCTAAGTAGTATATTCAAATCTTAAGGCTCAACATTTTTATAACTTGTTGGTTTCATTTTGCTTCCAAATTTAAATTACTTATAGTTTCAGAATTCTTAATTTCAAACTAAATTACATAGCTTAAATTTATGTCTAGAATTTGGATTCATATCTTCAACCTAACAAACATTTCGTGCCTCTACCTTAAACTCTAGTTATAAACATTCATTCAAGCTTTAGATTTTGTTATTCTTCGTTAATTTAAACGCTGAATTTATCGAGTCGTTACAGGAATAACCCTAAAAATGTCAGTTGTTGGGTTTAGTAAGGAGCTCAGGATCGAAGGTTATTTAAAATTTAAGGATATAGATTTTTAATTAAAATAAATTAAAATAAAATATCATAGTTGGAGGAAAGAATCGGAACTACAAGGCGAAAATCAAATAGCCTACTGTCTTCATTTTCCACCACACGAAAGCAAGCAAGCATGGCCTTTCTTTTTCCCTCTCAACCGTGAATCCTTCTATATAAATCAAGGCCGTGGTCCTCTTTGCTTATTTCCTCAAAATGAAATTCCCCTTTTTTTGCTTCAAACATCAAAAATCAAAGCTGTTAAAAGAGTATCGACCCTTTATCCTCTCTTCTCATTTTAGCAACAAAAGGGTCAAACCGCGATTCCTTTTGCCACTTTGAAATCGAAAACCGCACTTCAAAGTAAATCGAGGAGAGCCTGTAGCTCGACGTTCAAGAGGATTTGTGGCATGCGATTTAGGTGAAGGGATCGTGAAGCGCTCACGAGTGGTAGGAAGCCTGGACGGTCGCGATGGTTGAAAGGAGGTTGGTGTTAGGATGTGGCGTTGCTCTTCTGGTACAGGGGAGGTCCGACGAGAATTTGAGGAGGAGCGATTAGGAATGGTGATGGATGCGAGGCAATAGTTTTCTGATTTGGTTATCGCGATCTTCCTGTTTGGAATTTGGGTGAGCTCGATTTTGTTAAGGACAGGGTGTTGTGGATTTTGTTGAAGCGTGATGTATTGGAAGTGGATTTTGGTGAGTTTTCAATCACCCTGTATGACTTGGAGCTGCTGGGCGAACTCTGAGGTTCTCGAATGGGAAGTGGGGTGTTTGTGATGAAGTTGCAAAAGTGAAGGATGTGTGTGAGTGGTCTGGCCTTCAGGTTGATAGTGGATGGTGATTTGAGTATGAAAGGAAGGTGATGACATTTACTGTAATAGGAAAAAAAGGCATGAGACAGTGGAAGGGGCAACATGGTTACAGGAACAGCAGGGAAGGTGACGCTATTTTGTTTAAAATCGGAAGTTGAAAACATATCAAGGTAAATTAAATAGTTAATGAATTCCTTAATGACCATTTAATTATATATATATAATTTTGTAACAAGTATAAATTACTTTACGTAGACAGATTCGAACGAAACAAATTTGCACTGGAATCATATACAACGAACACTACAATATAAGGATGGAATGGAATTTATTCGAGTTAGGGAGAATTTATATTAAAATTAAAAAATGTTTAATTTTAATCGAAACGATCACGTCAATGGCAACTGCAAATCAATGTGACTAAATGTCACTCACCTTTTATTTAGAATTATTTTTATCAGTTAAAAATAATTATTTGTTGCTTGTTTGGTTGCATTTAATATTTATGTGCATCTTAAATATATTGGTTATTTAGACTTGGTGTGCTATTATATATATATATATTGGTGGTGGGATATTCCCGCAGTACCATTAGCGGATGCCCGCAGTATCATTAGCGGATGACCCTATACGCCCCACGCTATGATAGTGGATGACCTTCTATACCGCGATATTCTGCCACGAAGCAGAATGGGTATTATTTATGTTGGCTAACATCTGTGAATGTAGGAGAACAGGTTGGAGGGATCCAACTGGATTCCTCAATTTTTTTAATTAACTGTTTTCACATATTATCATATATATAATGCGTTGATTGAAAATTGGATTGTTTGATTGTCATTGGGGCCAAAATATTGATATATAAATATCAGGGAAAAGGATATTTGAAATTTAAAGGGAGAAATCTATTTTTCTAAAATAGAAATAGAATTTCAATTGGGCTATAAATATATTAACTTGTTTTGAAAATATATAAAACAAATAGTGAATTTATAAATGTTGTTTATAAATTAATAATGCAGAGAATTTAAATGAATTTATAAAAAGTGTTTATAAATAAAGTGGAAAAATTATCAATGGATAATTTGAATATTTAAATTCAAATGTGAATTTATATAAATAGAAATGGGGGAATCGTTTTAAGAAATAAATGAGGGAATTTATTCTGATGTTCAGAATATAAATTAAACTAAAATAAACCCATAAGCATTTATGATTTTGAATTCGATTAATTCGAATTTATTCAAATAGAATTTGAATATATAGGAATTCAAATAGAATTTGGATATAGAGAATTCAAGTAGAATTTGAATATAGAGAATTCAAATAGAATTTGAATATATAGAAATTAAAATAGAATTTGAATATAGAGAATTCAAATAGAATTTGAATATAGAAATTTCAAAGAGAATTGGAAATAGAATTTGAAAATAGAAAGTTGAAACCATTTCGAAATGGGAATGACAAAATATATTTCAGAAGGCGGATTTTTAAACAAAATAGAAAATAAAGGATTTATAATTTGTAAAAGGAATTGTAATTAATTATATGAAGATCGAAGTATAAATAAATATATTACCGAGTTTGGAAAAATCGACAATTTTAGAAAATCAGAAATATGATGTTGAATTGGGAAATTCATTTGATATATATTTAAAATATATCGGAATGGAGTTGAATTTATTTTAAACGAAGTTTAAAATGTTTATATATTAAATATAATTAAAACGAACTCGCCGCAGCACGGCAATTCGTAAATTGGCATTTTGAATTTCAATTGAGTATACAGAACTCAATTTTAGTCGAAATTATTTGTAACAAAAATCGTCAGGACCGATTTGATAATAGTTTTCTAATGGAAGAGAAAAATCTGGATGTCGGCTTATAGATTTTGAGTTATGTCAAAATCAAATTTTCAGAAAAACAGCGCCCGAACCATTATAAAACCACAAGGGTTTATCTAAATAAATAAAGGATTTTAAAGAAATAAAATTTGAATTTCCATTAGAAAAATCCAGACTGGAGATATAAAATAAATATGAACTCCAGTGAAGTAAATGAAATGATTTTTGAAACAAAAATCAGATTTTTAGTTATTAAATAGATTTAACTAATTTGAAGAAAATAGTTAATCGAGATTTGAATCGAAATTGGGCATTGGATAAGTGAAAGAGATTTGAGAATTTATATTCGAAATCGAATATGTAACTCAAGTTGAAAATGGAATTAGATTGAGTTCTTGAGTAGATAAAAATATATTTGAACGTGATATGTTCAATTAGAAAGCGAAATGGGCAAAAGAGCTGATTAAAGAATAAATTAGCGAATTGAGATAAAATGACCTGATTGTGTTTGAATAAAATAGAAATGGACGCATATGTGTTAGACAGGTATGGAATAAAGTGTATGAAGATTATAATTCGTATGCCCAACAAAAAGGTACATGTTAAAATTCCATATGAGGTTTTATGCACCGAATCGGCAAGCCACTTGGCTTTTGATTTTCTTTTTGAATGGAAAGGGCCTAGAGAGGCGAGTTGAGGTTTGAACTATTTGCCGGTACAAAGGAGGTCATGGCAAATTTTTTCGTAAATATAAGGAGTTAGAATATTTTTAAGAAAATTTGATAACTAGAAACCTTTATATCAATATATATAGAATTCGATAAGAAAACGAACTTAAAAATAGAATAGTATAAACAAAAAGGAAATCTATGAATAAAATCTCGTAAGAATAAAAAGAGAAGCATGTATATGTTTAAAAATGGAATAATTGGTTTGTATGGTATTGATTATTCGAGTAAGTAAACTTATCTGTTTTGACGTTATGAATGTTATTCAGTCAAGGTCTGAGAGGTAGTTATACCCCAACTTGATTGATGTCATTATTAACAAATAAATAGTAAGATTCTGGCTCGAAGGTCAATGTTGAATAAGATTTATTTAAATACAGTATTTGGGTTGTCATAATGATGTTTTACACAACATCCGTTTTACCCCAAATAAGAGTTAGTTGGAAATAGAATAATAAATATTTCCTAAGTATAGAAATAAACGAGTCGGAAAAGAGATAAGTAATTGGAATATTTTCCAATTATAAATAGAAGATATTTTCTAAGTACAGAAAATAAAAGGAAGCGATATATGGAAATGTTTTGCAGTGTCAATAACATATATTTTCTAAGCATAGAAAATAAGGAAATATGAATATATATATATATATATTTGATGATTTGATCGATAATTCCATTTGGAAATAAGATCGTTGTGTGTATACAGATATTTTTCATTTGATAGTTAAATCACCGACTATCAAAGTTTTTGACCATTTTAACGTTGTTAATATGGAGAGACCGATTGGATTTTTATTCGAAGAACCACTCCGTATTGGCATAAGTATTGCAAACCAAGTATGCTGAATATATTGAAGACGGAGTAGAGTGCAAGGGCTTTTTATATTAATGGAAATTGTGCCTTCGGTTTCGTTCAATCCCAGAACGAACATATACGGACGAATGTCTGACAAAGTATTTCCAGTGATCGAATATGTTGGTCTGTATAAATATATATTGTGGCAACGGATTTATTCCCTTAGCATGATATCCAGAATATATTTGTGAAATCAATTAATGATCAATGGATCTGACAATGTGGCATTCAAAGTGATTGTGCTATCAATGAATGGCAAATAAGCATAGCCTCAGGCTTCAACAACAGGGAAATGACAAAAATCGGGCAGGCAGCATGGATATATGGTTAGCTCCCATTAGGGTGTATTATCACCTAATTAGAGATTCATTTAATTCCTTATTTTATTTGATGCTGTCCCATTCGGGAAACGGTTTTTGATCCCAACCGTTGGTGGTATACATTCAATACACTCAAGCGAAATGAGTGGTCTGTCATGTATGGCCGGGTTGCAAGATGTTCTTGTCGAACCTAGTGTATTCTCCTCTAGAGATACACTATCGGAAGGTGGTTCCATACCTTGTAATAGTTGTAGATTCATTACCCAATAAGTGCTTGCGGTTTTGATTGTATATTATATATGTGGAACGTGAGATGCAAAAGTTTCACTAGATTGTTATTTATTTCATTTAGACACTATCATAATATCAAAAGAGTTTTGATATAAAGATTATCGTTTCTTTCAATAGTTTTTTTAAAGCTAAATCAAGTTGTTTGGATTCTCATAAGGGAAAAACCCGTTCCATGTTATACGGCGTGGTCTTATTAAATATCATTTAGTTTTCTGAAACTGTTTTAAATTATTTACTCATACCAGTCCCATGTCTGACCCGGAGTTTATTTTGTTTTGTTTTACCTAAACTATTGTGTGCCTAAATTTGTACAGGCAGTCAAGTAGTTCAGGATTTTACAGATTTATCTAAAGGAGTTTGGAGCAGGAGGCTTCAGCATTATGTAGTTATTGTTTTTCCGCTGTGATGTAAGTGTTGTACTCTGATAAGTGTATGTTATATAGTTAGAATTTTGTATTCAAAAGTTGTGATATGATATATTTTGTTCCGCTGCGTTGTGAGATTCTGTGTTGTTATTTCTGTTCTTCTTCTACCTTTTTCTTCTAAAAAACAAAAATGATTCGTATTTTCGTGATATTTGGGTTGGATGTATGATGTATGTAGTCAACTCTGATATTATGGATTTGTGGGACATTACAGTTGGTATCAGAGCTTAGGTTGAGCGAACACCTAGGCTTTGGTGGGATTGTGCTCATTAGAGATAGGGTCAGTAGTACCCTAGAATGAGTTGAGTGTATATATATATGAGAGAGCGTATTTGTTAATTGATATAAAATTTGATTTATATTATGTCGGCTTGTCTGTTGAGTGGTTTATGAATTCTGATCGAATCAATGGATGCCATGAAGTCGATAGGAATTTCTAAACACTTGAATAGAAAATTCAACATGATATTGTATTAAAGTGGGTAAATGAAATAATTTTACCCAAAAATTCTACTGTGATAGAAGAAGAATAATTTTCTGAAATTATTATAATATATGGATGTGTTGAATGTTAATATTATAATCAAATTAGATTATAAAATTGGATTGGTTATCTATAACCAAATAAAATTTGTATGTAAATGAAATATACAAATGTGATGAACTGAAATTGGATTTAGAACCAGAATTAAGAATTTAAAATCCTGGGAAGTTGGAAAATATTTTCTGAAATATATTAGAATAATATAGCATTGTTTGGAATGATTTGAATAAAAATCATTTTTAGATGGATTTTGAAAGTAGTAAAGCACTGAACTCACTTCAGTGGCTGGGAAATAATTCTGATGATGATCACGACATCATCAGTATTCATTTTCGAGTTTCTAAGTGATGGATTGCTACCTTAGAAAAGCTTTTAATGGAAATGGTTTGAAAGAAAACAAGTTGGTTGGAAAATTCAAATATTTTGAATTTGAAATGGAAATAAATATATATTTATGTGATTTCAAAAGGATTTGAAATAAAAACCCGGGAATTTGAATTCTGGAACTTAAAGTTAACTTAAGAAAGTTAAATAAATCAAAGTAAATAAATTGATCAGAATCAATTTGAATGGATTAAGAATTGATTGTAAATCATTCAGGTTAATTGAATGTGAGGATATATATGAAAATGGAAACAAAAAGTTTTCGTAGAATTAAATTTGTTGAAATACAAAGTGTAGAGTTTCAACATAAGTGAATTTTAAAAGAGTTAATGGGCTTGTAGCATTTTTCTACCTTAGTAATTTCGGGGACAAAATTCTTTTAAGGTGGGAAGAATGTAACGACCTGGATTTTCGAACAGTTTATTTTAAATATTTAATATCGTTTAAATATTGAATAAAATAATATAAAAGAATTTTTGTATTGAATTATTGATTTATAATCGATATATAGTTTATTTCGAATACATATATAATCATCGTAATATGAGAATCTGAAATATTTCAATTCAAAATTTTATCAAAGTCAAATTAATTCAGATAATTAATCAAAATTCTATTTGAATAGAATTTACAATAATAATAATTAATTATCAAAGCAATTAATTGTTTAAATTTAATTTATATCGATTTAAATTAATATCTTCAACAGATGATCAAATGAGGCTTTGAATACTATCCCAGTGTGTCCATAATAGGGGAATAACCCTAAAAATGTTAGTTGTTGGGTTCAGTAAGGAGCTCAAGATCAAGGGTTATTTAAATTTTAAGGATGCAGATTTTTAATTAAAATAAAATATCATAGTTGGAGGACAGAAACGAAACTACAAGGCGAAAATCAAATGGCCTACTGTCTTCATTTTCCACCACACGAAAGCAAGCAAGCATGGCCTTTCTTTTTCCCTCTCAACCGTGAATCCTTCTGTATAAATCAAGCCGTGGTCCTCTTTTCTTATTTCCTCAAACTGAAATTCCCCTTTTGTTGCTTCAAACTTCAAAAATCAAAGCTACTAAAAGAGTACCGACCCTTTATCCTCTCTTCTCATTTCAGCAACAAAAGGGTCAAACCGCGATTCCTTCTCCCACTTTGAAATCGAAAACCGCACTTCAAAGTAAATCGAGAAGAGCCTGTAGCTCGATGTTCAAGAGGATTTGGGGCATGCGATTTTGGTGAAGGGATCGTGAGGCGCTCACGAGTGGTAGGAAGCCTGGACGATCGCGATGGTTGAAAGGAGGTTAGTGTTGGGATGTGGAGTTGCTCTTTTGGTACATGGGAGGTCCGACGAGAATTTGAGGAGGAGCTATTAGGAATGGTGATGGTTGCAAGGCAATAATTTTCTGATTTGGTTATCGCGATCTTCCAGTTTGGAATTTGGGTGAGCTTGATTTTGTTAAGGACAAGGTGTTGTGGATTTTGTTGAAGCGTGATGTATTGGAAGTGGATTTTGGTGAGTTTTCAATCACCCTGTACGTCTTGGAGCTGCTGGGCGAACTCTGGGGTTGTCGAATGGGAAGTGGGGTGTTTGTGATGAAGTTGCAACAGTGAAGGATGTGTGTGAGCGGTCTGGCCTTTGGGTTGATAGTGGATGGTGATTTGAGTATGAAAGGAAGGTGATTACATTTACTGTAATAGGGAAAAAAGGCATGAGACAGTGGAAGGGGCAACATGGTTACAGGAACAACAAGGAAGGAGACGCTGTTTTGTTTAAAATCTGAAGTTGGAAACATATCAAGGTAAATTAAATAGTTAACGAATTCCTTAATGACCATTTAATTATATATATAATTTTGTAACAAGTATAAATTACTTTACGTAGTCAGATTCAAACGAAACGAATTTGCATTGGAATCATATACAACGAACACTACGATATAAGGCTGGAATGGAACTTATTCGAGTTAGTGAGAATTTCTGTTAAAATTAAACAATGTTTAATTTTAATCGAAACGATCACGTCAATGGCAACTGCAAATCAATGTGAGTAAATCTCACTCACCTTTTATTTAGAATTATTTTTATCAGTTAAAAACAATTGTTTGTTGCTTGTTTGGTTGCATTTAATATTTATGTGCATCTTAAAAATATTAGTTATTTAGGCTTGGTGTGCTATCATATATATGTATTGGTGGTTGGATTTTCCCGCAGTATCATTAGCGGGTGACCCTATACGCCCCACGCTATGATAGTGGATGACCTTTTATACCGCGATATTCTGCCACGATGCAGAATGGGTACTATTTATGTTGGCTAACGTCTGTGAATGCAGGAGAATAGGTTGGAGGGATCCAACTGGAATCCTCAAAAATTTTAATTATCTGTTTTCACATATTATCATATATATAATGTGTTGACTGAAAATTGGATTGTTTGATTGTTTAAATATCATTGGGGCCAAAATGTTGATATATAAATATCAAGGAAAAGGATATTTGAAATTTAAAGGGAGAAATCTATTTTTCTAAAATAGAAATCGAATTTCAATTGGGCTATAAATATATTAACTTGTTTTGAATATATATAAAAAAATAGTGAATTTATAAATGTTGTTTATTAATTAATAATGCAGATAATTGAAATGAATTTATAAACAATGTTTATAAATAAAGTGGAAAAATTATCATTGGATAATTTGAATATTTAAATTCAAATGTGAACTTATATAAATAGAAATGGGGGAATCGTTTTAAAAAATAAACGAGGGAATTTATTCTGATGTTCAGAATATAAATTGAACTAAAATAAATCCGTAAGGATTTATGATTTTGAATTCGATTAACTCGAATTTATTCAAATAGAATTTGAATATATATGAATTCAAATAAAATTTGAATATAGAGAATTCAAATAGAATTTGAATATAGAGAATTCAAATAGAATTTGAATATACAGAAATTAAAATAGAATTTGAATATAGAAATTTCAAAGAGAATTGAAAATAGAAAGTTTAAACCATTTCGAAATGGGAACGACGAAATATATTTCAGAATGCGAATTTTTAAACAGAATAGAAAATAAAGCATTTATAATTTGTAAAAGGAATTGGAATTTAATATAGAAGATCGAAGTATAAATTAATATATTACTGAGTTAGGAAAAATCGACAATTTTAGAAAATCGGAAATATGATGTTGAATTGGGAAATTGATTTGATATATATTAAAAATATATCAGAATGGAGTTGAATTTATTATAATTGAAGTTTAAAACGTTTATATTTTAAATATAATTAAAACGAACTCCCCGCAACACGACAGTTCGTAAATTGGCATTTCGAACTTCAATTGAGTATACAGAACTCAATTTTAGTCGAAATTATTTGTAACAAAAATCGTCAGGACCGATTTGATAATAGTTTTCTAATGGAAGAGAAAAATCTGGATTTCAGCTTATAAATTTTGAGTTATGTCAAAATCAAATTTTCAGAAAAACAACGCTAGAACCATTATAAAACCATAACGTTTTATTTAAATAAATAAAAGGATTTTAAAGAAATAAAATGCGAATTTCCAATAGAAGAATCCAGACTGGAGATATAAAATAAATATGAAGTCCAGTGAAGTAAGTGAAATGATTTTTGAAACAAAAATCAGATTTTTAGTTATTAAATAGACTTAACTAATTTGAAGAAAATAGTTAATCGAGATTTGAATCGAAATTGGGCGTTGGATAAGTGAAAGAGATTTGAGAATTTATATTCGAAATCGAATATGTAACTCGAGTTGAAAATCGAATTAGATTGAGTTCTTGAGTAGATAAAAATATATTTGAACGTGATATGTTCAATTAGAAAGCGAAATGGGCAAAAGAGCTGATTAAAGAATAAGTTAGCGAATTGAGTTAAAATGACCAGATTGAGTTGGAAGAAAATAGAAATGGATGCATACATGTTAGACATGTATGGAATAAAGTGTATGAAGATTATAATTCGTGTGCCCGACAAAAAGGTACATGTTTAAATTCCATATGAGGTTTTATGTGCCGAATCGGCAAGCCACTTAGCTTTTTGATTTTCTTTTTGAATGGAAAGGGCCTAGAGAGGCGAGTTGAGGTTTGAACTATTTGCCGGTAGTAAGGAGGTTATGGCGATTTTTTTCGGAAATTTAAGGAGTTAGAATATTTTTAAGAAAATTTGATAACTAGAAACCTATATATCAATATATATAGAATTCGATAAGAAAACGAACTTAAAAATAGAATAGTATAAAAAAGGTAATCTATGAATAAAATCTCATAAGAATAATAAGAGAAGTATGTACATGTTTAAAAATGGAATAATTGGTTTGTATGGTGTTGATTATTCGAGTAAGTAGTCTTGTCTGTTTTGACATTATGAATGTTATTCAGTCAAGGTCTAAGAGGTAGTTATACCCCAACTTGATTGATGTCATTATTGATAAATAAATAGTAAGATTCAGGCGCAAAGGTCAATGTTGAAAAAGATTTAGTTAAATACAGTATTTTGGTTGTCGTAACGATGTTTTACACAACATCCGTTTTAACCCAAATAAGTGTAAGTTGGAAATAGAATAATAAATATTTCCTAAGTATAGAAATAAACGAGTCGGAAAAGAGATAAGTAATTGGAATATTTTCCAATTATAAATAGAAGATATTTTCTAAGTACAGAAAATAAAAGGAGGCGATATATGGAAATGTTTTGCAGTGTTAATGACATATATTTTCTAAACATAGAAAATAAGGAAATATGAATATATATATATATATATGTTTGATGATTTGATCGATAATTCCATTTGGAAATAAGATCGTTGTGTGTGCACGGACATTTTTCATTTGATATTTAAATCACCGGATATCAAAGTTTTTGACCATTTTAACGTTGTTAATATGGAGATACCGGTTGGATTATTATTCGAAGAGCCACTCCGTATTGGCATAAGCGTTGCAAACCAAGTATGCTGAATATATTGAAGATGGAGTAGAATGCAAGGGCTTTTTCTATTTATGGAAATTGTGCCTTCGGTTTCGTTGAATCCTAGAACGAACGTATATGGACGAATGTCTGACAAAGTATTTCCAATGATCGAATATGTTGGTTTGTATAAATATATATGGTGGCAACGGATTTATTCCCTTAGCATAATATCCAGAATATATTTGTGCAAATCAATTAATGATTTACGGATCTGATAATGTGACATTCAAAGTGATTGTGCTATCAATGAATGGCAAGTAAGCATAGCCTCAGGCCTCAACAACTGGGAAATGACAAAAATCGGCAGGCAGCATGGCTATATGGTTAGCTCCCATTAGGGCGTATTATCACCTATCTAGAGATTAATTTAATTCCTTATTCTATTCGATGCTGTCCAATTCGGAAAATGGTTGCTGATCCCAACCGTTGGTGGTATACATTCGATACATACAAGCGAAATGAGTGGTCGGTCATGTGTGGCCGGGTTGCAAGATGTTCTTGTCGAACCCAGTGTATTCTCCTCTAGAGATACACTATCAGAAGGTGGTTCCATACCTTGTCATAGTTGGAAACTCATTACCCAATAAGTGCTTGCGGTTTTGATTGTATATTATATATGTGAAACGTGAGATGCAAACGTTCCACTAGAATGTTATTTATTTGATTTAGACACTATCATAAAATCAAAATATTTTTGATATAAAGATTATCGTTTCTTTCAAAAGTTTTTTTAAAGCTAAATCAAATGGTTTGGATTCTCATAAGGGAAAAACCCATTTCCATGTTATACGGCATAGTCTTATGAAATATCATTTAGTTTTCTAAAACTGCTTTAAATTATTTACTCATACCAGTCCCATGACTGACCCGGAGTTTATTTTTTTTTGTCTTACCTAAACTCTTGGGTGCTTAAATTTGTACGGGAAGTCAAGTAGTTCAGGATTTTACAGATTTATCTAAAGGAGCTTGGAGTAGGAGACTTCAGCATTATGTAGTTATTGTTTTTCCGCTGTGTTGTAAGTGTTGTACTCTGATAAGTGTATGTTATACCATTAGAATTTTGTATTCAAAAGTTATGATATAATATATTTTGTTCCGTTGCGATGTGAGATTCTGTATTGTTATTTCTGTTCTTCTTCTACCTTTTTCTTCTAAAAAAAATGATTCGTATTTTCGTGATATTTGGGTTGGATGTATGATGTATGTAGTCAACTCTGATATTACGGATTTGCGGGACATTACATTTCTTCTAGGATGTTGTAGCAGTGCACACGTGTACATGTACATGTGTGTATATGCATGCTCTTGTTGTCTGCTGTCCTTATAGTTTGAACACGTAGGTATTTATCTATGTATGCGAGCTTGTGGTATGTGGAGTAATGCATATATTATTAGTCATTTATGTACATCTTTGTTGTAACTGTGAACCTGATACATAGATTTTACGCTTGATCAAATATGCTTGGCCAATGAAACAACCTTGCGTCGAATTTAATAAGCTGCTACGTTAACCATCCTTGCTTTGTCCCATATTAATTCGAATTACATATGTTGGCAAACATTTGTCACTTGATGCCTTGTTGAGGTATACCTGAACTTGAGTGATTGCACGTTTGCAATACAGTTTGGCACATGTTGTTTTATATCTTTGACTAACCTGATTCGTGCTTAACATCATAGTATTATGTGCTCTTGAGCACTGCCCTACCTGGCACTATAATTTTACTTGGATTCACCTTGTTACTTTTGAAAATCATGTTCATTTTGTCGCATGCTATCTTAAAGCTATGTTGCCTTCCTATAAAAACTGGAGTATATTGTTTCATGTTATGAGACACCACCTGAATTTTTGTAGCAGGAACAGGTTTATAAATACTACTGCATTTCTAAGCTGTGCATTGATCCACCTAGGCTCTCTTCGGTTTATACAGGATAAACCAGGTTGTCTTGTACCCTTATACTTGTACTATTGTTCTCTTTCATTGATTTTAGACATAAATTCTCACGGCCTTGCATGCTTCGATTTCCTATGGTATATGCTTGCGGTGCCCTGTTGTATATACATGCTTTTGACTGCCCTCTTATTAATTTTAGTCTTGAACCAAGTATATATGTTACCTACTCATGCATGGAACTGAATATGTGATGTCTTATTTTCACTCTATGCCTGGTACATGTATTTTAATTGGCACATTCATGATTGGTCCACCCCATGTGTGACGACCCGAACTTCCGGTACCTTTTGAGCAGACCAAAACAACCCAAGTCCAACCCAAAATACACTGGAAACTCAGATGCCAATAGAAAGAAGTTAGAGGGTGAGATAAGAAAGAAAGAATTATTAGAATAGAAGAAGGAGAAGAAGAACAACACAACACAGAGTCTCACATTGCAGCGGAACAAAATATAATACATAAATAAATCTTTATAGAGAGTTTTAAAATAAAATTTACAGTCATCAGAGTACATCACACATCTGGATAGCTATAATGACCTGTCCTCATATACAATACACAGCAGAATAAATATATATCATACGTCTGGACTTCTCCAGCTCGTCTCTTCATTACATCCATTAACCTGAGCCTATACAACCCGGTCTAACCCGAGCATTACAAATGCACGGATCAGTCTGGTGAACCAGATTGAGAAAACACACTAAGTTTATAGGTAACATCCAACTTGATTTTAAAGTTAAAATCTTTCCAAAAGAAAAGGATAATAGTAAGACCAAATCCACACATAAATACAGACGGTTTTTAGCTTACTATAACCCAAAACGTTTTGAAATCATATATTGTCTGATATTAAAATAATGTCTAATATCAAATAAATATCAATCTAGCAGAATGCTTGCATCTCACGCTCTACGTACATAGTATACAATCAAAACCGCGAGCGCTTATTGGAGAATGGATTTCCAACTGTGGAAAGGTATGGGACCACCTTATGACAATGTACCTCTGGAGATGAATACATTGGGGATTCAACAAGAATATCTTGCAACCCCGGCTAAACATGACCGACCCCTCACTTCACTTGAGAGTACCGAATATATCATTACCACTGTTGGGGGCCAGCCAACCGAACCGATAGTATACAAATAAAATAAAGGGACAACCGAAGGCATTTAATTTCGCCGGATCAGGTAATGATATACCCTTTTGATGGGAGTGACTCACATAGCCATGGGACCTACCCGATTTTATACCATTTCCCGGCTGATAAGGCTTAAGGTCAAAATTAATTAATTAATCATTATTATGTAATTCATGTTTTAGAACATCTAATCACCATTCACTTTGAATGCCACATTGTCAGATCCGGTTATATCACTAATTGACATCCACAAAAATACCTTCGGTGTGAAGCTAAGAGATCGACCATTCTCTACTATCAACTTAGTACATTTGAAGAAATCAACGTACGTGACTCTTTTGGAAATACTCTGTCAGACATCCATCCATACATGTTGTCCTGGGACAGGACAAACCGAAGGCACCCTCCTACTGTATCTTTGAATTACCCTATGGATCAGTAGCGAGTAGCCCTTGCAATCCATAAAACCTCACTTACGACTGAATCATGTCAGAGAAGCTCTAGTTGCAACATAGAGAATATTCGATAAGCAATCCTTCCGCTTATGAAGATCCACGGTCTTCAATTGCTCCATCGTCTATCTTCCATGTTTGTATTTATTGGTTGGAATGGTTTTCAAGTATAAAATTCGGTCCCGGTCTTTCTGTACCAATAATCGTGTTAGCTAAATTTGATAGTCAGTTATTTAACTATCAAATATACAATATAAAATAAAATGAGTTACTGGTTCAGTACTTGGCATTACTTGGCCTTTACTCAAAAATAATTAACGAATGTTAATTTAAAAATCCTGTGAAATATTTCGATATTACGAATATTGCTTTTCATTTCTTATTCAACATAAGATAAGTTTTAACACTAATTTATTATAATACTTAAAAAAAAATCCTATAATGATAATCAACTTTCTATTCTATTATTGTTTTCAAAACATTTTCTATATCACTTCTTCTTATCTATAATTGGGAAAATTAATTCATCTTATCATTCATAAAATAATGTTATGAAATCTCTTTTGTTTCATCATTTGAAACAAAAACTAATCCTTATTCTTTTAGAATAAACACATTTCAACACTTCACATTCCATTTCCTTTTTACTCGAAAATACTGTCATACTTTCTCAATCTCCTTTTATTTCTTTCACTTCAGGAATATCATTATATATATACATATACCAATTCTTTCCATTTTCGTTACATTAGAAATATCATTTATATTATCAAATCTTGTCATTTCCGTTACTTTGGAAATCTCATTATATATTCTCAAATCTCGCAATTTACATTGCATTATTATTTCTCATTTGGAATTGTTCTTAACCTCTTTTTCGTTACAAACTAATATCATTCTCAAATAATCTTGAAGTCATTCAAGTTGGGGTATTTGAGTTACCTCTCGGACTTTGATCAACAACATTCTTATCTTAAGATAGATACAAGCTGTAATTCAAAAATCGATATTTATTCAAATATCAACAAATCTCATTAAACTACATTATTTATAAAACTTCTTATTTCTTTTAAAAACTTTGTTATAAAATCTCAAGTTAAACCCCTTTTTATCTCGTTTTATTTAACTTAATTCAAATATAAAGTAAACCATTATTTTAAGCCATTGTTTCCTATTGAAAATCTCCTTTATAACTTTATTATAAAACTCGAGTTTAATATAAATCTCATTTAACCTCTTTTCAAAGCTCATCCATATTCCATTTCAAAAAACGGTTACTTACTTAAATGTATTTCATTTAAGAAGTAATTACTTAAATGGTTAAAGTCAAATTTTACTTCATTATTCTAGAATTAGCATTAAATTTCTTTTTAAAATCTTATTCAAGTTAAACAACTATATTCTAAATTATTTCATTTCTAATTGGCACAAACTAATTTAACTAAATAATTAGTTTCAATAAAAATAGTTGACTTGATCAACTCTAAAACATGATTAACTTGTTGATCAACTTTAACTCGTCTCTTCATTTAAATTAATTAATAAATTAATTTAAATAACCTCATTTGTAACGTCCTGCCTTTTTGACTGCTTTAAATCGGTAATTTAACCAATTTAAAACGTTCAAATCGACGGATCGTTATTTGGCTTATGGAGTTTAAATCAGAATAAACACATGGACAAACATAGAATAAATGAACACATAATTTTGAATAGCAAAATAATTTTTTATTTACAATCACAAATTTTGATGCAAGATTTTCTATATAGCGGATTTAAGATATCACTTGAATACAAGAAAAATATAACTGTTTTAAACATCAGAACGTGCTGTCTCTTGAAATCCCCAGCTTTGACAGTCTTCAAATCCTAAGCTGAGATCTTAAAATCTGTAACACTCGGGTCTGACCCGAGCGTTCCATGCAATAACATAAAGCACCGCAGTCTGGATTAATCGAAGTTCAAGTAAATCAATTTCAAAAAGAACTAAAATAAAATAGTTAATCCAACAATTTATTTCCGGGTGTATCAATCCTACGAAGGGGGTGGCTACATAGATTTTTGAAAAAAATCAACTCATTCAGGATATAAATGAACAGGCCATTCTATGTATACATACATTTCACCCATAAGACTTAAAATTTAGACCATAATCACAATGCATACTTACATTAGACAACATTTACTGTTTATTTGTTTAAGAAGTACGGTGATCAAACGGAAGAATGCATTGTAGACTTGCAATAGTTAAACCTATGTACTTCATTGAACTAGCACAACCGCCTTTCAATGGATAATTACCATGTTTACAACATTTGGGTTCTACAAACATTACACTGTACAGGAGAGCCGGAAGAAAAAATAATGCTACATCAAAAGTATGCAGCATGCATATGCAGTATGGGTAATTACCTAACTGGATGATTTGTTTTGTCTCTCCAATACTCTCTTTCATATTTAATTCATGTGAAAGTACAGCATGGCAAAACATGAAATGGGTAAATGATAAACAGCTTAAAAAAAACCTTTGCCTAAATGGTTTAAAGAAGGCTATAAAGGAACCCATGCTTAAATAAGAAATTGAGTTTTAATATCTCTCGTTCTGCATGCCTATATGGCATCTGGATTGGACAAACAAGTAGTCATTTACCTCATTTTACATTAAATGGATATGCAGTAAGCTAATCCAACATTTCAATATGTAAACTCGATACTCTTCATTGGTGTCGAGACTTAATACCATAAGAAAAAAAGGAAACCAATTATTTTAACAATGTACTTAAGATAACCATATCCATTTACATTAGTTCAATATTTTTAACAGAATCTCCCCCTCACACACACCCACATGCAGTCAAACAGGCGGCTAGGGTACAAAATGGAAGTCATGAAGTGGCACAAATATGCAACCGGACATATGCATGTAAATAACTTACATAGTCTAAGTGGCTAAATTTTAAGCATGTCAGTAAAATGTATAACCTAGGTTTAAAGGCACAACAAGCTGTCCATAAGTATTGATTTAATATTCAAGATACTTCTAACACATAAGGTAGTTTTAATTTATACTACAACTTATGATTGTACATTATGGTGAACATTGTACACAATGTTCTTAACATCAACTAAACTAAAAACCATACTGGAGTCATACGGCCAGGGATGTTAATTAAAAATCAACCTGCATGGATATATTCATATTTATAAATGTACGAATGAATATACCAAAACATGTGCTGAAATCAAAACAATGCATTATGCTAAAGTCAAATGAATCATGTTAATACACAAGGCCTAATAGCGTATACATGAAAGTGAGCATGGATGTTAAAAGTTTCCACAAAGTAATTAAAATTCCAGAAATTAGAAAATCATTTTGGCAAGCATAAACTTTAATCTTTCCAGGACGGCACATTTAGAAATAAAGTAACATATGTTTCTGATTTCACATATGCAAACTAGGCAGGAAACTTTGGTTAAATGTTTTCGGTTTTCAAATGATGATAAAAATTTGACAAATAGTTTTGAAAAAAAATTCTTGCCAATCATGCATGATGACCGTAGTGCATTAAAGTGAATAGCCAGTATGTTCGGGGTAATTCGATTGATAGAGTATTGTGTCTTTCAGGGTCCATATGAATTAGGCAAAACCATATATATTCAGGCTCCAGCAATTTCTAATACATCATACTTTAATGACTACCCGCAATGGACACGAATATATGTTCCAGAATACCGCATGAATTTCCAGTAGTTCAGACATATGTGTGAGGTATAAGAAAAAATATCTAACTAGCAAACTTTTAAAAATAAGCCTATATATATTTAAAGCTCTAAATAACCCTTTTAAATATATAAATATATTTAAAAACATTTAAATTTAATATATAAAAATAAATATCATCGTATATATTCACAACAGAATATCACACCGCTACACTGGGATTTATAACTTGATATTTCCAATTCAGTGTTACATAGATATTGGATTTATATTTAAAAATCCATTTTAAAATATAAATAAATCGATATAAATTATAAAGGAATTCCATAGCGACTTTTCTAAAATTTGGTTTGGACTATATCAAAATCTACACGATGAAATCCCGATTTTTCTCTTCTACTAGCAAAATATAGTTCAACAGATTCCAACGTTTCTTGTTTCACAAAAATCCGATTTAAAATGAATCCTGTACATTCAATTGAAGTTCAAATCGCCAAATAGCGAACTACTGCGCCATTTTGAGCTCGATTATAATTATATTATAATTATACGTTCAAACTGCCGTTCGAATAATATATTCGTTATTCTGATTCAAAATCTAAACTGAATTAAATATCAAAGATAATCCAGTTCACACCATATTGTGAATTCCACTATTTCTGACTATTTCAGAAATCAAATATATTATTATATTATTTTATTAATTAAATATTCAATATTATTTAATTCTCGGCCATTTTAAATAACCAAACCATTATTCAAATAATTAAATAAATAAATTATATTGCCGAAAAACGTGGGTCGTTACATTCTTCCCCCCTTAAAATAATTTTGTCCTCGAAATTGCTAAGGTAGAAGACCGACCCTATTCACTAGGTAAAAATTTATTTGTTCACTTCTTTAACTCTAGTGTCACTGAATCAATTTATTTCAATTAAATATTTAATTAATTTCGATTAACGAAAATTTTCTAAAATTCTGAAAATTTTCTAACACCCGAAATTTTCGAAAAATTTCGCCAGCACCTCCTTTGTACCGGTCAATAGTTCAAACCCCAACTCGCATCTCTAGGCCTTTTCCAATCCAAAAGAAAATCAAATAGTCAAGCGGCTTGCCAAATCGGCCCATAAATCACCAAATCCATAAAAATAAACGTGTACCTTATATTCTGCTGCCAATTCAGCGTATACCAAAGTCACCCCAATCAATCTCTGATTAATTTATTCTCAACATAGCTATTCGCTTAAACAAGCCGATTACCATTTCAAACTCAAGTTTCATTCTCGATTCCAAATTCCTAACTCACCAATCTAATACCATTTCAGATTCTATCTTCCAATTCAAAATCTGATTTTTACTTCATATATTATGTTCCAATTAAATTCCCAGTTAATTGGTTTCAATTCAATGCATATTTGCTTTCACGAATTCCTTTAATTTGCTTTTAATTCATACAATCCCTCCTGGGAGTTTTTAAACAGTTTAGCTCTTTCAAAAATCAAATATTCCTTTTCGGGATTCAAACAACTTGTTTTCTCAAAACAATTCAACACAAAATCTTTTGTAGTAATTCGTCACTTAAAACTCGAAATGAACACTGATGATGTGGCCAACACCATCAGAGTTATTTCCCAGCTATCGAAGTGAGTTCAATACTATATCACTTATCAAAACCATATTTTAAACACTTTCATTTTGATTTTTTTTTTCAAAATATCATTCACAATACTTCTAAACAATTTAAAATCTCCCAGGATTTTAATTTTTTCTTATACTTAACACAAATCTGCTAACAACACCTTTTTACAGTTTTCAAAATTTTAATTCTAATTCTAATTTAATTCAGATTTAATTAATCTGCTTTTAAATTATACGAACTCAAATTGTTTATTTATATAACCATTTTCATTATAATCAACCAACACGTCCAATATATGATAATAATTCCAAGATACACCTTTCTTTTATATCAAAATATATTTTGGGTAAAATTATTTCATTTACCCTCTTTCAAAACAAACTGTGTCGGTTCATCCTACTTGAGTGTTTAGAAACTCCTATCGATACAGTGGATCAAACTGATCGACCAAAATTCATAAACAACTCAACCAATAAATCTCCATAATATAAAACAATTTTTATAAAATCTACAAATACGTTCACTCGTATATATACACTCAGACTCAATCTAGGGTATTGCTAACCCCATCTTTACTGAGTTACGCCACAGAGCCAAGGTAATCACTTAACCTTCAGCTCTGATACCACTACAACGAACTGGGATTTTCGACTCTGAAAATCAACACAAAACTACCATGTTGAGTATTCAGACATCGGAAATTCCTGATCATTAATAGAAAGAAATTAGAGGATGAGAATAGATAAGATAGAAAATTAGAATAGAAGAGGAAGAAGAACACAATCAGAGTAAACACGAATCTCACAGCGGAACGATTAAAATATAATATACAACATAACTTTGGGAATATAACTTTTATCAGCATATACATACCATTATCACACCACATCACAGCGGAACTAAAACTATATATATCTTTAGTGCTGAAGCCTCCTGCTCCAAGCTCCTTCAAAGTATGCCTGTAAAATCCTAATCACTTGACTGCCCGTACAAATTTGGGCACCCAAGAGTTTAGGGAAAACAAACAAAATAAAACCCTGGGTCAGTCATGGGACTGGTGTGAGTAAACTCAAATCATCGGTTTAAATTTTCAAAATCCTTTCAAAAGAAAAGATAATCGTAAGACCGATCCACACATAAACATGGATGGTTTTTACCTTACGATAACCCAAAACACTTTCGAAATCAATACTTCTCTGATATTATAATAATGTCTAATCACAAGTAATTAGAATCTAGCAGAACGCTTGCATCTCACGTTCCACATATATAGTATACAAACAAAACCGCGGGCGCTTATTGGAGATTGGATTCTGACTATGACAAGTATGGGACCACCTTCCGATAGTGTATCTCTAGAGGCAAATACACTGGGTTCAACAAGAACGTCTTGCAACCCGACCCACACATGACCGACCACTCATTTCGCTTGAGTGTATCGAATGTATATCACCAACGGTTGGGAGCTACCCACCGTCTTCCCGAAAAGGGACAGCATCGAACATAGATAAAGAATGAAATGGTTTTTCTCTAGATAGGTGATATACACCCTAATCGGAGCGACCCACTTAGCAATGCTGCCTGCCCGATTTCTGTCATTTCCCGGTTGATGAGGCTTGAGGTCATAACGTATCTTTTGAAACACTTGACCACTATTCACTTTGAATGCCACATCGTCATACCCGTCAAATCACAAATTGATTTCTTCAAAAATACCACGGGTATAAAGCTAAGAGAAACGAATTCCTCCGCCACCAAATGTAGGTACGTTTGAAGAGATCAACTTACGCGATCTGTCAGATATACTCTGTCAGACATTCGTCCATTCACATTTGTCCTAGGACTGGACAAACCGAAGGCACTATTCTGTAAATAGGATAGACCTTGCATAACTCCGTCTTCACTATTTGATCGCAACGCTAACGTCCATACAGAGTGGTTTTCAGGTAATGCATCTGATCCCGATCTCTCCGTATTGACGACGTAAAAATGGTCAAAAACTTCGATAGTCGGTGATTTAACTATCAAAGAAAAACAGGTGTGCAAACAACGATATCATTTCCAAATGGAAATTCAATCGATCAATCATCATTCAAAGGTTTATTTCTTTTGATTAAATCATCTTTAATTTATCCATTTCCCATTTCTATCTATTTGTAAATTCTTATTTTCTAAATTTTAGAAAATATACTTTATAAGTCATTTCGAAAACATCACCATATTTACTTCCATTTCTTATTTCCTATATTGGATAACATTTCTGATCCTTATTTGGAAAACATTTCCAAATCTCCTTTACTGGATTTAAACGGATGTTTTAAATAAAACATCGTTATGCCAACCTAACCCCTTGCGGTCATTAACTCAACTTCTTAACCAACTTTCACTATCGAACCTTAACCACTTCTTAGTTAAAACTGAAGTCAATCAAGTTGGGGTATAATTACCTCTCAGACCTTAACTGAACGACATTTCTAACCTCGAAATAGACAAAGTTCAAACTTTAAATCTTTAAGAAACTTCCCTGCGAAACTCTCGGATTCTATTTACGAATCCACCTCCTTTACAAAATCATTTGATTATAACTACAATGTTTTAATTCCATGCTTTCAAAATATATTAACTTTAAATATAGCTTTTATATCTTAATTTGGATAAAAGATAACAACTAATTTATTAACAAATAAGTAAAACTAAATTTTGAAACGGAAAGTAAACATTACTTCCCTTAATTCGATATAGTCGAATTCCAATGTATAATTCACTCTCAGATAATCACTATCCGATAACTCTCTTTCGAATAAACTATATTCAGTTCCTCTATTTGAATAACCAATATTCGATAATCCGTTTCTTCGAATAACTATATTCGATTATCTCTCTTCGAATAACCCATATTCGATAATTCTCTCCTTCGAATAACTATATTCGATAACTCTACTTCGAATAAGTGACATTCGATAAATTCTTTTGGACTAACTCTATTTAATTTACCCATACTCGACTAACTCGAACTATTTAACTCCATTTGGATAACTCTAATTCGATTTACCACAACTGGTTCACTCTAACTGATTAACTCTAACTGGGTAACTCTAACTGATTAACTTTAACTGATTAACTCTAACTCGACTTATCTAACTCAATTTGACTAGTTCGACTTATTTACTCCTATTGATAAACTAATACTTGATTTAAACTCCATTCGTTTGACTCTAGATCGCAGCGATCACAACGGTTACGCCTGATTCCCTCAGGAAACATTCGACCGCCGTAGGCTATCTACAGCCCTGCGAATTACGCTAGCAGTCGTATGAAATGGCGACTCATCATAAATAACTATGTTTGACTGACTCTATCTCAAATAACTATATTTGATCAATTCTAATTGAATAAGTAATATTCAATTAATTCTAATCCGATTAACTCTAACTGATTAACTCCTTTGATCCACTCTACGTTTATTCAGTATAAACATCGATGTTGAAATCGATTCTTACTTCTCTATATAAGTTCTGACTTATATATTCTATTTATACAATGATAACCATTTCATTTGATTTATAAAATATTATTTAAAAATTATCCTTCTCAATCTATTGGTCAGAATAGATTCTATTTAAAAACTTTGCTTTAAATCCATGACACGTTATACCCGTGTGCGAAGCACGGATCTAAACCTTTCACATATAAAATTCCCCTTTTAAACCATTCTAGTCACTTTTCTCAAGTATTTCCTTTCATACACTATTTATTTTCAAAATCAATCCATTTTTGGTAATTCTATTAATTTTATAAAATATTCTCTTTTTATAAAGTCTATTGATTCTATAAGTAATTCCTTTTTATAATCTAACTATTTCCTTTACCCATATTTTCCCTTTCTATTCTATTTATTTTTCAAATAAATATCCCTTTCAATTAAATTTGTAAATAGTTTACAAATATTTCCTTTTCAATTCCATTTATTTGATTTACAAATAAATGTTCATCTTTAAACTATTTGTTTTCTAAATAAATAGTTTACTTTTATAAAATCTTTGATTTTATAAATATTTCTTTTTCAATATAACATTGAAAGTTTCCTTTTTAACATTCCAGTATTCCTTATGGTATTTAACATACCATATAACAATGATCAGTATCATTCAACCATACAAAATCAACAACAGATTTCATATCACATCATATAACACGATATATGAAAAAAAACAGTAAAATAAATGTTGAGGAACCCTGTTGGGTCCCTCCGACCTGTTTCCCTGCATCCATAGATGTTAAACAACATAAATAACAAGGATGTGAATTATTCTGATAAACATAATTAATATTCGATTAACGATTTATATCTATATCGTTATCTATATTTTCAATCAACTGACTAGCAGTTCAACCAAACAGCCAACACACGGCAAACAACCATCATTTACAAATTTAAAAAAATATTTTATGAAAATGTAAATTGAGTAGAGTTAGTGAGATTACTCACATCGAACGGTTATAGTTAAATAACGATAATTGGTCATTGATTCAATTCAGGCGTTTAATTCCACCATAAATCCAAACGAGCCCAAATTCACTCCCGGTCAGTTCCAGTGCGGAGCCACCGTCCATATGATCCCAACGGATCTTGTCGTTCGAAATTCTGATACTGTATCAGACAGTTATTGATTTTACAAGAAAATACACTATTTTAATTTAAATTAAACTTAGAAACTAATTTATAAACCCATTTGGGCTTTACCATTTTCCACTTGGCACATCAGCCTAAACACCAAATTCAAAAGTCCAGACCCTCCTTCTTCCACGGTGGCAACGCTGGAGCCACTGCTCCTTCTCAATTCCCATTACCGAAGTTTTGAAGCTCCACCCATCCTCAATCACTCCACCGTTCCAATATCTGAAACCACCGTAACCTCCCTCATCAAAATCCGCAATACCCTGTACCACCTTCACTCACCTCGCACCTCTCCTCTTAAACGCGTCTCCAGGTCTTCGAGCTACCCCCTGTGAACGACGCGTCATAAAGAATGACCGAATACTCCAAATTTTCCACCCTACTTGCCAAACGATGTGCTAAGTTCAAAATCGAACTCCAAATGGAGGACCGACGCCCCAATTTCCATAACAGTCGAACCCTAAATACACTGTAAAAATCCCAAACCCGAGAACTATGATCGCACACCCCCCAACCGGTATGAAATCGAAGATAATTACATTGGGGATCCAAATAAAATAGCTTCATGATTTAAGGAAATTTATTTGGATTTATTCTTGATTTTGAAGTGTGATTTTTACTGTGGATTTTAGTTAGAGGTTGCGGCGCCTCATTCTGACCAGAGAAAATAGAGGACTAGGGTTAGGAAGAATTTTGGGTATATATACTGTAAAAACCCGTAACTTCCCCGTAAAGGAAAGCGTCGGATAGTTCGAGAACAAACCACAACAGAACACATATAGAAGAACATTTCATTGTATATTACAACAATGCATCAGATTACAAGAATATACAGAGTATAAATGAATATTACACAGAAATATCAGAGATTTAAATTACATTTAAATACATCGCAGCGGAAAATAATACAATACACAACTAGAATGAGATATACGGATACAAAGCTTTCCGGATATCGTTCCAGCTGTAAACCAGGATCCTGTGAATATAAATCTGCAAAACCAAAACTACTAGCTGCCCGTGTCAAAATAAGGGCACCCGGAGTTTAGGTTAAAACAATAAACTCCAGGTCAGTCATGTGACTGGTGTGAGAACTAAAACAGTTAATCTTTATTTTAAAGTTAGGTAAATCAAGGGACCACGCCGTATAACACGGAACGGGTTTCCTCCCAAGAATACCGGTGCATAAAACAAACAGCGCAATGCTAAATAAAGAAAAATGAAGCTGTTATAAGACCCAGGTCCCATCACACAATGCAACGCAGCCGAGGATAGGGTTTTCCCTTATAACAACCAAAGAATGCTTGATACGTTTAAAACAGATTATTTGATACTATAATAAGTGCATAGTGTATAAAACAACTTCAAATCATAAGTATCAATCATAGGCGGCATGAATGCCCCATAACACTATGTCGCCATATATAAGTTTACAATCAAAACCGCAAGACGTCGTATTGGAAGTTGGGTTATCATTTATGGTATGAACCGAGGCTAGGGGCAAGATCCTCTACCGATTTGTGACTCTCTAGCCCGAGCCACAGGGTCAGAGCGCATCGACCCTTTAGATCGTCAGGGCCGGTCCACCGATGTGGATTATTATGCCTGAACACTACGTTTCCCCGCCCTTTGGGGCGTAAATCTGGCCCGTCAGCCGACCAGAAGCATCGGCCGAAACCGATATCACGAGGCGCCTCGCTTTTCAGCAAGTAATAAGTAACATCCACATGAGTCGAACTCGTCAGCCAGTTCAAGCACTGACGCCACTCCTAACTAGAAAGAAAAGCATGTCCTCCCTGAGGTCTGTCTCCCGTTTTTAGTTCATACCGGATGTGATACTCGCGAATCAACGTTACACAAAGCTACGCCACACAAGGCCGTGCTTTGATCATCAACCACAAGACTTTGCTTTTCAACAAAAGCCTTGATCATTTGCATCTTAGCATGCCACACAGGCAATTCACTCCATGCGATTGATATCCATCAATATATAACCCCTGAGCTCGTACGTCTCAGAGAAGGGCGTTAAGCAAGAGAATAAATTCTCCGCCGCCAAACAGATATATATTTAATAGAGATCAATCACACGGACTAAAGTCCAATGTCAGACACACAGTCCATTTACAAGTCCGTTCTGGGTTTGAACGAAACCGGAGGCACCTAGTACCCCGCATATCCATCGATCTCCAAGTACGTCTGGACGATCACTAACTGTTTCCATCTTCTTGGGTGTACAGCGCAATCAAGATCATCAGTAATTACCCAAACGACGTGAAGACTTCCGGTCTTCGACCACCGTCTTCATCTTCGACTTATCGTCGTATCAGTTATTCAGAATGGGATAAACCCGGTCTTTCCGAATAACTCGCGTATATTTTAAATAAGTGTTACACAAACACAACATACGCCTCATTCCAATTCATCAGTCACTAACCGTAAATTAATCAAGAGAATAATTCCCCAAATATTAACCCCGAAGGCCGAAACCAACATCAGATCAATATCCAGAAAACCATTCTGCTTAGCTAACCGACAGTTAGTTTCTGATTTCACATTCATAGGGAAAGGTTCCCATTAATTTTATCCAAGATAAATTTCTTGAATTTATTCTTTATTCTATTTTGAATATCAATTCAAAACTAGTCGGGATTAGCGAACCTTACCGAAGTAATCATTTGTTTTAATTTCCCAATCCCAACCTATTCATCCCATGAAGTAAAACTGGTAGTACTTCATATCTAACACCACGGTGTTATCGGTAAATTCAATTACCATTTCACGTTCAAATCTAATTAAAGATTTAACTATCACCTGGAGCAAAACTGGTGATACTCCATTCTCGATCATTTCAATCTAATTAAAGATTCATTAAAACTTCACTTAGTTTTAATCGTTAACTGGGTTAAAGAATCAGTGTCGTTTAAAACACGGTTCACAATAAACCCAAAATCACATTCCATTAATTATCGGGTTAAAGAACGAGTGTTATTTAAAACACTGTTCACGATAAACCCAAAAATCAATATCAATTCAATTTCAATTAAATATTATTTAATTGGTACACTTCATTAAATCTAAATAAAAAGATTTAATCTTTTCTCTACTGGGTTCAAGAACAGTGTTAGTGAAGACACCATTCACGACAAACCCCAAATCACATTTGATATTCAATACAAGGCTCTGAATAGAAAATATATCGGCTTATATTCAATATCAAATTCTACGATTAACAAATGTCGTATTGGAAATAACGATATAAATATATATCTTTCAAATTGCCATAACAACACCTGTATAATCACGAATTCCAACATCGAAATATTCCGAAGACAATTTCGATTCAAATCCACTCCAATGCAATCATCGGATATTCTGGTTATTTTTAAAACCCTTTTCAAATTCAATTTATTTATTTAAAAATAAATAGAATTATAATTCTAGTTCAAAACTAGTTCATTTCGATAAAAATCTATTTTTATCTTTTCAAATATGGAGTTTTTCATCCCAATTCTTCTCAAATCATTTCTTATGATTTTACACAAATTATTACTATTTTTAATAATTTTATCAAGGCCCGTACAGTCGATTTCCGTCAACGGCCATCGAACTACACTTACAGCGACCTTTTTCAAATTTGATTTGGACGTAACTCCAAATCCAACCGTTAGAATTCAAATTTCTAATATTCGTTAGAAAGCTCTTTTCGATACGAACCCAACGGTTCCGGTTTTAGGAGAATCCGACGGTCGGATCTCCCGTAATATCCGTTTGAAATAAATGGTCGAAATTCACGAACTGCCGCGGCGCGGCGCGTTCTATTCAGGCCATTATATTATATATATAATATATATAATATGTATTTCGTCGATTTTCTATTCAAAACGAATTATATAAATAATTTTAAAATTCGTTTCAAAATCTATTTCAACTTCCATTTCAATTCAAAGCAAAATTGAATTCTTCTTTATAAATTCGTTTCAAAATTCATTTCTATTCAATTCAAATTTCAATTCAATTTGAATTCATTTCAATTCGCTTTCAATTCAATTTGAATTCGTTTTCAATTCAATTCATTTTGAAATCGTTTTCAATTCAATTCATTTCGAAATCGTTTTCAATTCAATTCATTTCGAAATCGATATAAATATCGTTCACGTCAAAATGGCATCAAACTAATCAACACGGCTTCATGAATTTCTATTTTCAAATATTCTATTTCAAATATTTCTTTTTCAAAATAGTTTCAATTCAAATTGAATTCGTTTTCAACTCAATTCATTTCGAAATCGTTTTCAATTCAATTCATTTCGAAATCGTTTTCAATTCAATTCATTTCGAAATCGATATAAATATCGTTCACGTCAAAATGGCATCAAACTAATCAACACGGCTTCATGAATTTCTATTTTCAAATATTTTATTTCAAATATTTCTTTTTCAAAATAGTTGTTATTATCAAAATATTTCGTTCAACACATGACCAATCTCAATGGATGAGTACTGTCAACACATGAACATTTATTTTATAATATTCTTTATTTTTCAAATTGGAATGAGGCCCAATCGATTACCGTATAAAGTTAATTATATGGATTTTCATACACTACACACATATAATAGCATTGAAAAATAATCAACCATCAACCAAAGTGCACTACACTGTATAAGCATCAAATATAGATATCTAACGCTTATAACAGCCTGTCAATCGATCGATCGACATATTTAATCAATCAGGATGAGTGAACTTCAAATTTCATCCTAACACCCGTGTGGGGTTTCAAACAATCCAACACAGATTTTAGTTGTGCAGTTGGGCGATGTGTAAAATTTATCGACCCAATAAATGTCCTTCAAATAGGTGTACATAAACCCACCGTCTGGTTTGTAAATGAATATTTATTTTATTCACTTCACGTTAAAAATTATATTTTTAACGATAAAAACATTTTATTCCAACATATGAATTTCTATTCAGTTCATTCTTTAAATAAAATGATATTTTTATTTTTCTAACATATTTTAGAAAATTTCGGCGGCATAACGGCACGATACTAGAAACGGGACAAGGCCTAGCCTTATCCCCGGTCTAGTGAAGGCCCACGCCATTCACGCATCAATCAAATCCATTCACCTCACCAAACAATTCAATTTCAATCAAACAATCTAACTTATTTTTGCAATCAAACAAACAAGTCCATGGTCTGTGGACGATTGTGTCGGGTGCTACTAAACACCGTCTGCATCCTAGTATATATATATATAACTAGAAAAAGAAATTGAAAGGTGAGAAATTCTCACAGATAGCTATCCAAACTCCACGGCACTTCATTGATAGAAATCTTCATCGCTATCGCATCTTTATCAACTTCGTTGCCCGTAGCCACTACATATAAAAATCATATTTTTATTTCGAAGTTCAATATATAAAAATCATATTTTTATTTCGAAGTTCAATATATAAAAATCATATTTTTATTTCGATTTTCAATATATAAAAATCTTACTAATTTTTATATTTAAAATCAATTCAAAATTATATTTTAAAACACTTCAAGTTTATATTTCCTAAGCCATGCAAATTTTATTCTTTTCAAAGACAAAGATTTTTATTTATAAAATCAATGAGTGTATATATATATATGTATATATATATATATTTAACCAATGATACTTAGATTTATAAAATCATGTCACATATACTTAGAAAAAAACCTACTACTTATAAATATATATATATTAAAACAAGGCTATATATTTTTAAGTCAAAAATAAATAAATAAAACAATGCTAATTTAAATTTATAACCAATGTTTAATTTGAATTTAAAACCAAAAATACTCACTGCGTCTTCCCCGTTGATTACTGCTCCAGCTTCAAATTGTGCTTCGAGTGACCACAGCCCCTACGGCTTCAATCTGCTCGAAATCGAGGCGCCGAAGTTAGATCCAAGGACCCTACGAGATCCTCCATCGAATGCCGCACCCGTGCCCAAATTGTCGGCCAACTCGGTGGCCGTTTGTACCCCAAACTCGCCAAGAACGGCGGCACTTCGTGCCCCGTTTTCTCCCAATCTACATAGCTAGAAATCATCACTCCACTACGGATTTGTAGATCACGAAATACTCTTCAATTTTGCCTCAGAAACCATCGAGATTCATTGACTAGATTTGGGGTTTGACGGGGAAGAGGGTTGGGAACATTTCCGCTGCCGATCACCTTCAGGATTTAGGGCCTGCGCGCTTCCCAAATGGGCCAATAGAATTTTAGGAAAATATTATATATGCTTATAGTTTTAATATTATTTATCTCGAAAAATACTTGTTTGTTAATACGAACTCTAAATCCAGCCCAACGACTGTCGCCCCTAGCCAAACACCCCTATTCCGAACACAAAGGGATATGTCACGCAAGCCAATTCGATTGTTTCGATCAGTTTCCATTAAATTTACATTTAAATCACTTTATTGAATTTTAAACGTACATTTCAAATTACCGGGGTCACATACTAACTAGAAAAATTCTAGAAAAATATTTTCTAGGTTCGTATTGACGATACGGTCCTAAAAAAACTAATTTCGTCGAATTCTGAGACCGTTTGAAAAATGGCCAATTCCTAGTCGATTAAAATCAACTAAAACTGGTCAAATGCGTTTTCTTTTGCCACGCTCACATATTGATTCGAAAAATTATGAAATTTAAAACCTAGCAATAATTTGACATCACGGACCCAGCAAAAGTGGTTTCGTCGAAATCCGAGGTCGTTTGCAAAATGTCCATTTTTAAGGGCCTGAATTGCATAGCAACTATTCAGAATTTTCAACTGGACATATCTTTTGATTCCCGTTATGAAATCTTGATTTTTCAGATTCGTTGGAAAGATATTATCAATTAGATCCTATCATTTTTGGTTTCACTAAAATCCGGATTGTTTTGCACCCGGTACATTCATTTGAAGTTTGAAATCGAATTATCGAACCACCGCGCCATTTTCAATTCTATTTATAATTATATATAAATATTTATATTCTAACGACGACGCGTATAATATATACGTTCGAATTATATTCAAAATAAATTTCTCGTCGATATTATTTAAAATAATTCATTTTAAATAATCAAAATTCATTAAAATTGCCAAAATAAAAATTTTAAACTTGCCCAGATTTTCGGGTTGTTACAATCTCCCCCACTTAAAACTTTTCGTCCCCGAAAAGGAACAAAGTCGAAAGTGGTTTGATTATTCAACTCTACGTTCGATCTGGCTTTCATTCTCTAACTTTTCAGTTTCTGAGAATTTTCAAAAATTTCAAAAATTTGGCTAACACCCTAAAATTTCGAAAAAATTTCGCCATAACCTTCCCTGCACCGTGAGCATCGGGGAATTTCAAATAGCTTCCCCGGTCCTTCAGATCTCAAAAAGAAAAAGAAAAAGCCAAGCGGCTAGCCAATAGGCCCATAAAATCATCATCACCCAAACAAAACAGTAAATTATGTAGTAAACATGTACCTATTTGTCGGGCAAACAAATTTTATTCTCTGGCTCTAGCCTCCTTGCTATGACCTGTTCAATGTAAGTATATGTATATGCAAGCAAATGCGACCAAATTTCAATACAATTCATTATTCGATCAAATTAGGCATAAGGGTTCAAAATTTTCAAACAAATAAACAACCAACACAAACATCAATCAATTAGTGAATTAGAGTTTCAAATTCATAAATTTGATACATATACAGAAAATCATGTTTTGATGCCAAATCACAACAATGAATTCTAGCTATATTAGTTTTGGTTCTCACACCAGTCTAATGGAAATATATAGAAAATCACACCTTCGAAACTCGAACATAAATGTTGATGATGCGATCGCTATCATCAATATCATCTTCGGGCGACTAGAGTGTGATGCTATATCTATCCAATATATTAAAACTTTGAATACACGCGGATCAGACGTATACGCAAAATCTATATATACTGGATTGTCCACATCAATATAAATAAATAACCAAATATGAATAATTGATTTAAATTTTCAAAACAAAACTTGTTTTATTTTAAAAATATACTCTTCATACTCGTTCTAGGATACTACGGATCCCATCTCTAACGAGTCATTCTCGTTGGATATTACTAATCCAATATCTGATGAATTCTTTCATATGGTTCTAATGTGTCTTGTTCTCGAGCTCTGTAAACCAAAGCTCTGATACCAACTGTAAAAAACCCGTAACTTCCCCGTAAAGGAAAGCGTCGGATAGTTCGAGAACAAACCACAACAGAACACATATAGAAGAACATTTCATTGTATATTACAACAATGCATCAGATTACAAGAATATACAGAGTATAAATGAATATTACACAGAAATATCAGAGATTTAAATTACATTTAAATACATCGCAGCGGAAAATAATACAATACACAACTAGAATGAGATATACGGATACAAAGCTTTCCGGATATCGTTCCAGCTGTAAAGCAGGATCCTGTGAATATAAATCTGCAAAACCAAAACTACTAGCTGCCCGTGTCAAAATAAGGGCACCCAGAGTTTAGGTTAAAACAATAAACTCCAGGTCAGTCATGTGACTGGTGTGAGAACTAAAACAGTTAATCTTTATTTTAAAGTTAGGTAAATCAAGAGACCACGCCGTATAACACGGAACGGGTTTCCTCCCAAGAATACTAGTGCATAAAACAAACAGCGCAATGCTAAATAAAGAAAAATGAAGCTGTTATAAGACCCAGGTCCCATCACACAATGCAACGCAGCCGAGGATAGGGTTTTCCCTTATAACAGCCAAAGAATGCTTGATACGTTTAAAACAGATTTTTTGATACTATAATAAGTGCATAGTGTATAAAACAACTTCAAATCATAAGTATCAATCATAGGCGGCATGAGTGCCCCATAACACTATGTCGCCATATATAAGTTTACAATCAAAACCGCAAGACGTCGTATTGGAAGTTGGGTTATCATTTATGGTATGAACCGAGGCTAGGGGCAAGATCCTCTACCGATTTGTGACTCTCTAGCCCGAGCCACAGGGTCAGAGCGCATCGACCCTTTAGATCGTCAGGGCCGGTCCACCGATGTGGATTATTATGCCTGAACACTACGTTTCCCCACCCTTTGGGGCGTAAATCTGGCCCGTCAGCCGACCAGAAGCATCGGCCGAAACCGATATCACGAGGCGCCTCGCTTTTCAACAAGTAATAATAAGTAACATCCACATGAGTCGAACTCGTCAGCCAGTTCAAGCACTGACGCCACTCCTAACTAGAAAGAAACGCATGTCCTCCCTGAGGTCCGTCTCCCGTTTTTAGTTCATACCGGATGTGATACTCGCGAATCAACGTTACACAAAGCTACGCCACATAAGGCCGTGCTTTGATCATCAACCACAAGACTTTGCTTTTCAGCAAAAGCCTTGATCATTTGCATCTTAGCATGCCACACAGGCAATTCACTCCATGCGATTGATATCCATCAATATATAACCCCTGAGCTCGTACGTCTCAGAGAAGGGCGTTAAGCAAGAGAATAAATTCTCCGCCGCCAAACAGATATATATTTAATAGAGATCAATCACACGGACTAAAGTCCAATGTCAGACACACAGTCCATTTACAAGTCCGTTCTGGGTTTGAACGAAACCGGAGGCACCTAGTACCCCGCATATCCATCGATCTCCAAGTACGTCTGGACGATCACTAACTGTTTCCATCTTCTTGGGTGTACAGCCCAATCAAGATCATCAGTAATTACCCAAACGACGTGAAGACTTCTGGTCTTCGACCACCGTCTTCATCTTCGACTTATCGTCGTATCAGTTATTCAGAATGGGATAAACCCGGTCTTTCCGAATAACTCGCGTATATTTTAAATAAGTGTTACACAAACACAACATACGCCTCATTCCAATTCATCAGTCACTAACCGTAAATTAATCAAGAGAATAATTCCCCAAATATTAACCCCGAAGGCCGAAACCAACATCAGATCAATATCCAGAAAACCATTCTGCTTAGCTAACCGACAGTTAGTTTCTGATTTCACATTCATAGGGAAAGGTTCCCATTAATTTTATCCAAGATAAATTTCTTGAATTTATTCTTTATTCTATTTTGAATATCAATTCAAAACTAGTCGGGATTAGCGAACCTTACCGAAGTAATCATTTGTTTTAATTTCCCAATCCCAACCTATTCATCCCATGAAGTAAAACTGGTAGTACTTCATATCTAACACCACGGTGTTATCGGTAAATTCAATTACCATTTCACGTTCAAATCTAATTAAAGATTTAACTATCGCCTGGAGCAAAACTGGTGATACTCCATTCTCGATCATTTCAATCTAATTAAAGATTCATTAAAACTTCACTTAGTTTTAATCGTTAACTGGGTTAAAGAATCAGTGTCGTTTAAAACACGGTTCACAATAAACCCAAAATCACATTCCATTAATTATCGGGTTAAAGAACGAGTGTTATTTAAAACACTGTTCACGATAAACCCAAAAATCAATATCAATTCAATTCCAATTAAATATTATTTAATTGGTACACTTCATTAAATCTAAATAAAAAGATTTAATCTTTTCTCTACTGGGTTCAAGAACAGTGTTAGTGAAGACACCATTCACGACAAACCCCAAATCACATTTGATATTCAATACAAGGCTCTGAATAGAAAATATATCGGCTTATATTCAATATCAAATTCTACGATTAACAAATGTCATATTGGAAATAACGATATAAATATATATCTTTCAAATTGCCATAACAACACCTGTATAATCACGAATTCCAACATCGAAATATTCCGAAGACAATTTCGATTCAAATCCACTCCAATGCAATCATCGGATATTCTGGTTATTTTTAAAACCCTTTTCAAATTTAATTTATTTATTTAAAAATAAATAGAATTATAATTCTTGTTCAAAACTAGTTCATTTCGATAAAAATCTATTTTTATCTTTTCAAATATGGAGTTTTTCATCCCAATTCTTCTCAAATCATTTCTTATGATTTTACACAAATTATTACTATTTTTAATAATTTTATCAAGGCCCGTACAGTCGATTTCCATCAACGGCCATCGAACTGCACTTACAGCGACCTTTTTCAAATTTGATTTGGACGTAACTCCAAATACAACCGTTAGATTTCAAATTTCTAATATTCGTTAGAAAGCTCTTTTCGATACGAACCCAACGGTTCCGGTTTTAGGAGAATCCGACGGTCGGATCTCCCGTAATGTCCGTTTGAAATAAATGGTCGAAATTCACGAACTGCTGCGGCGCGGCGCGTTCTATTCAGGCCATTATATTATATATATAATATATATAATATATATTTTGTCGATTTTCTATTCAAAACGAATTATATAAATAGTTTTAAAATTCGTTTCAAAATCTATTTCAACTTCCATTTCAATTCAAAGCAAAATTGAATTCTTCTTTATAAATTCGTTTCAAAATTCATTTCTATTCAATTCAAATTTCAATTCAATTTGAATTCATTTTAATTCGCTTTCAATTCAATTTGAATTCGTTTTCAATTCAATTCATTTCGAAATCGTTTTCAATTCAATTCATTTCGAAATCGTTTTCAATTCAATTCATTTCGAAATCGATATAAATATCGTTCACGTCAAAATGGCATCAAACTAATCAACACGGCTTCATGAATTTCTATTTTCAAATATTCTATTTCAAATATTTCTTTTTCAAAATAGTTTCAATTCAAATTGAATTCGTTTTCAATTTAATTCATTTCGAAATCGTTTTCAATTCAATTCATTTCGAAATAGTTTTCAATTCAATTCATTTCGAAATCGATATAAATATCGTTCACGTCAAAATGGCATCAAACTAATCAACACGGCTTCATGAATTTCTATTTTCAAATATTCTATTTCAAATATTTCTTTTTCAAAATAGATGTTATTATCAAAATATTTCGTTCAACACATGACCAATCTCAATGGATGAGTACTGTCAACACATGAACCTTTATTTTATAATATTCTTTATTTTTCAAATTGGAATGAGGCCCAATCGATTACCGTATAAAGTTAATTATATGGATTTTCATACACTACACACATATAATAGCATTGAAAAATAATCAACCATCAACCAAAGTGCACTACACTGTATAAGCATCAAATATAGATATCTAACGCTTATAACAGCCTGTCAATCGATCGATCGACATATTTAATCAATCAGGATGAGTGAACTTCAAATTTCATCCTAACACCCGTGTGGGGTTTCAAACAATCCAACACAGATTTTAGTTGTGCAGTTGGGCGATGTGTAAAATTTATCGACCCAATCAATGTCCTTCAAATAGGTGTACATAAACAAACCGTCTGGTTTGTAAATGAATATTTATTTTATTCACTTCACGTTAAAAATTATATTTTTAACGATAAAAACATTTTATTCCAACATATGAATTTCTATTCAGTTCATTCTTTAAATAAAATGATATTTTTATTTTTCTAACATATTTTAGAAAATTTCGGCGGCATAACGGCACGATACTAGAAACGGGACAAGGCCTAGCCTTATCCCCGGTCAAGTGAAGGCCCACGCCATTCACGCATCAATCAAATCCATTCATCTCACCAAACAATTCAATTTCAATCAAACAATCTAACTTATTTTTGCAATCAAACAAACAAGTCCATGGTCTGTGGACGATTGTGTCGGGTGCTACTAAACACCGTCTGCATCCTAGTATATATATATAACTAGAAAAAGAAATTGAAAGGTGAGAAATTCTCACAGATAGCTATCCAAACTCCACGGCACTTCATTGATAGAAATCTTCATCGCTATCGCATCTTTGTCAACTTCGTTGCCCGTAGCCACTACATATAAAAATCATATTTTTATTTCGAAGTTCAATATATAAAAATCATATTTTTATTTCGAAGTTCAATATATAAAAATCATATTTTTATTTCGATTTTCAATATATAAAAATCTTACTAATTTTTATATTTAAAATCAATTCAAAATTATATTTTAAAACACTTCAAGTTTATTTTTCCTAAGCCATGCAAATTTTATTCTTTTCAAAGACAAAGATTTTTATTTATAAAATCAATGAGTGTATATATATATGTATATATATATATATATTTAACCAATGCTACTTAGATTTATAAAATCATGTCACATATACTTAGAAAAAAACCTACTACTTATATATATATATATATTAAAACAAGGCTATATATTTTTAAGTCAAAAATAAATAAATAAAACAATGCTAATTTAAATTTATAACCAATGTTTAATTTGAATTTAAAACCAAAAATACTCACTGCGTCTTCCCCGTTGATTACTGCTCCAGCTTCAAATTGTGCTTCGAGTGACCTCAGCCCCTACGGCTTCAATCTGCTCGAAAACTGAGGCGCCGAAGTTAGATCCAAGGACCCCACGAGATCCTCCATCGAATTCCGCACCCATGCCCAAATTGTCGGCCAACTCGGTGGCCGTTTGTACCCCAAACTCGCCAAGAACGGCGGCACTTCGTGCCCCGTTTTCTCCCAATCTACATAGCTAGAAATCATCACTCCACTACGGATTTGTAGATCACGAAATACTCTTCAATTTTGCCTCAGAAACCATCGAGATTCATTGACTAGATTTGGGGTTTGACGGGGAAGAGGGTTGGGAACATTTCCGCTGCCGATCACCTTCAGGATTTAGGGCCTGCGCGCTTCCCAAATGGGCCAATAGAATTTTAGGAAAATATTATATATGCTTATAGTTTTAATATTATTTATCTCGAAAAATACTTGTTTGTTAATACGAACTCTAAATCCAGCCCAACGACTGTCGCCCCTAGCCAAACACCCCTATTTCGAACACAAAGGGATATGTCACGCAAGCCAATTCGATTGTTTCGATCAGTTTCCGTTAAATTTACATTTAAATCACTTTATTGAATTTTAAACGTACATTTCAAATTACCGGGGTCACATACTAACTAGAAAAATTCTAGAAAAATATTTTCTAGCTTCGTATTGACGATACGGTCCTAACAAAACTAATTTCGTCGAATTCTGAGACCGTTTGAAAAATGGCCAATTCCTAGTCGATTAAAATCAACTAAAACTGGTCAAATGCGTTTTCTTTTGCCACGCTCACATATTGATTCGAAAAATTATGAAATTTAAAACCTAGCAATAATTTGACATCACGGACCCAGCAAAAGTGGTTTCGTCGAAATCCGAGGTCGTTTGCAAAATGTCCATTTTTAAGGGCCTGAATTCCATAGCGACTATTCAGAATTTTCAACTGGACATATCTTTTGATTCCCGTTATGAAATCTTGATTTTTCAGATTCGTTGGAAAGATATTATCAATTAGATCCTATCATTTTTGGTTTCACTAAAATCCGGATTGTTTTGCACCCGGTACATTCATTTGAAGTTTGAAATCGAATTATCGAACTACCGCGCCATTTTCAATTCTATTTATAATTATATATAAATATTTATATTCTAACGACGACGCGTATAATATATACGTTCGAATTATATTCAAAATAAATTTCTCGTCGATATTATTTAAAATAATTCATTTTAAATAATCAAAATTCACTAAAATTGCCAAAATAAAAATTTTAAACTGGCCCAGATTTTCGGGTTGTTACATATAGAATATTTTAATATTTTTTTATTCGATTATTTTATTTATATTTAAGCCAACGCTACTTTTATTTATCCTCTAAAATTTCTGTGATCACATACGATACCCAAAAATCACCAAACTGGACATGCAGCTACAGTTCGACATTATGGTCCCAACAAAACTGTTTTCGTCAAATTCCGACTTCGTATGCCCACACAACGTATTTTTAACCGTCAAAATATCGACTGTTTCTCACTTTAAAATCCCGTACGGCCACATAGTGACCCTAAAAATCACAGAAATTGGAAACTAACAATAATTTAACATTGCGGACCCAACAAAATTAGTTTCATCAAATTCTGAGGTCATTTGCAAAATTGGCTATTTTTAAAGCCCTAAATAGCCCTTTTAAATATATAAATATATTTAAAAACATTTAAATTTAATATATAAAAATAAATATCATCGTATATATTCACAACAGAATATCACACCGCTATACTGGGATTTATAACTTGATATTTCCAATTCAGTGTTACATCGATATTCGATTTATATTTAAAAATCCATTTTAAAATTTAAATAAATCGATATAAATTATAAAGGAATTCCATAGCGACTTTTCTAAAATTTGATTTGGACATATATCAAAATCTACACGACGAAATCCCGATTTTTCTCTTCTACTAGAAAAATATAGTTCAACAAATTCCAACATTTCTTGTTTCATAGAAATCCGATTTAAAACGAATCCTGTACATTCAATTGAAGTTCAAATCGCCAAATAACGAACTGCCGCGCCATTTCGAGCTCGATTATAATTATATTATAATTATACGTTCAAACTGTCGTTCGAATAATATATTCGTTATTTTGATCCAAAATCTGAACTGAATTAAATATCACAGATAATCCAGTTCACACCATATTGTGAATTCCACTATTTCTGACTATTTCAGAAATCAAATATATTATTATATTATTTATATTAATTAAATATTCAATATTATTTAATTCTCGACCATTTTAAATAACCAAACCATTATTCAAATAATTAAATAAATAAATTATATTGCCGAAAAACGCGGGTCGTTACAACAAAAATCGTTGTTAAATAAATGAGTTAAACAAAAACAACATTTTGGTGAAATAGGTTTGTGTTACAACAGAAATATCCATTTTGATGAAATAGAATTGTCAGCAAAATGGATGCATCACTTTTTATACATTTTGTTGAAATAGAATGTATATTGCAAATATAAGAATCATCTTTATTTGCAAAACATACATTAGAATTTGTAAGTGAAACAAAGAATCATTTGCATTGTCACAACATACCTCAGAATTTGTATGTATGTAAAAGTGACATTTTATTGTGTTAATGTATACATTAAAGTTTGTATGCCATTTAAAATAAAACATCTTTATGTGTTAGGTTATACATAGGAAATATATACAAATAAAATTATCTCTTTTATTTGTTAAAATTAAAAATAGAAATTTGCATACAAATAAAGAAAAAAATGAAAAAATTTCTTTTCATTTGCCATTAGCTATAATGTCATATAAATAAATTACATTTTATTAGACATTAGAAATGTATAAGGAAATTATATGAGTCAAATACATTTTTATTCAGCATTAGAAATAAAATAACATGTTTTGTTCATTATCATCAATATGTTAACAGTATTAAAATTGGTTAAATTCATTAACCAATTATTTATTTGTATGAACTGTTGTTGGCTGAAAACCCCACACGGGTGTTGGGATGATAACTGATATACACTAGTCCCAATATTTATTTGTATGTCAATCGATAGATTGACAGGCTGCGATGAGCGTTATTATTTCATTTTAATGCTCGCACAGTTGTGAAATTCACTCTGGATGTTGAATGAATGGTTGGATGATTATCTATCATTTGTTGTCATATATATGAGATGTATGAAATCCATATAACCGAAGTTATATGGTAAATGATTGAGTCGCTTTCCGATTCAGAATATCTTTTATATAAAGAATACTTTAAACAAAGAATTTCTTTTAAATAAATAATATTTTTAAAAGATATTATAATAAAAGAATTGGATTTCGGGATGTCATGGATGGTGTGACGACCGCCCATAACCCCCGCACTAAACAAGAGGAATAATGCGCTGAAAGGCGTGCCAGACTGCTATGGACGATCATCATAGTAAGTGAACACATCGAAACCTGTCGTAGAACTCACAGCGCAAGGATAAAATATAATAGAACATATACAACAGGTGATAGTAATGAGGTATCATATAGCAAACTTTTGAAACTCTTTCAACATCCAGAAAGATTATCCAACTGATATCCAAGTTTGTACATAAGGCCTCACTACAGCTATCAAGCAACTCAAACAGCGGAAACAGAAATACTAGATAGAATAAAACTGGTACGCTAGCCTCCTGCTCGTCATCGCTCAGCTTCCTCGTATCACTAAGCTCCATTACCTGTAACCTGCTACTTAGTCTGCCCATCCACAACCAGATGAACAGCCCAAGGTAATAAGAGGAGACATAAAACCTTGAGTCAGACAATAGTCTTAGTGAGCGATAATACAGCTAACAAACTTCAACAAGAAAGCATATGAGAATGGGTAAATGAACAACTTATCTACCCACATCACCAGAGAAGAACTCAACCTTATCTTCCCCACATCGGACAGTGATAGCCTTTACCAAGCATTTCAACCATTAATCCATAGAAACCAGAACAACCATTTATCCATGGAAAACAGAAACAACCAGCAATAGCAATCATGGCATCGAGATTATATATATCTCATGTAAATCATCCTAGTCGAATTCAACATCCCTCGAATACAAGCCCCAGAGGCCGAAACCAATATCAGACAAGCACTCAAGGAACATATACTTCGATGTTGGATAACCCACGTGAGATGGCACAAGCAAAACATCCAGCATTCATGACAGACTCTGGCTATCACCGCCAATCCTGCTTCGAAATTATCACTATCGTATGACGGCCAACCTTGCCATATGTCAAGGGCTAATGGTAACCCCAGTTCTAGCATGAACTCCATATGCCCAACCTTGGCAGTGTCCAACCTTGACACTAGGCCTTTCCCCAACCAGAAAGACCCAGGGTACTCGACCAACAACCGGTCTTTTGGGCCTTTCAACGATACCCATCATACCCTTGCTTTGAGCCTGCTAGAACTTACGACAACGATGACTTCTCGGCCTTCGCATCTCTAATCGTCCAACCTTGACGATGTTTCATAGCTCAAGCAACCTTCTCGAGCAGCCATTATCCACCAACTCACGACCTTTGAGTTGTCTCCGCATTCGTTGTTCCACCTTGATCAACGAACACATTCATCACTTCGAGTCTTCCTACTTGAATCACCTCGAAGTCACGCCATCACGGAACCAAAACACATCACTGCGCTGCGGCTAGGGTTCGGGGGTTTGCCCCCGAAAAATATTTTTTTTCAGACCTTTTTGGTTCGTACCCGAAAACGTACTTTTTCAGGAAACGACCCTGCCAAAACCGACCAGAACCTTGCTCCAGAATGACCAGCCAAAAACCGACCAGCCTTGCTCCAGAACGACCCACCAAAAACCGACCAGCCTTGCTCCAGAACGACCCGCCTCCATGCAGCTTTGGATCGACTCGACCTCCTTGGGACCGACCAGCTTTGGATCGACCCCGTCAAGACCGACCAGATTTTGCTCCACCTGACCGACCAGCTCCTTCAGAGCGACCAGGATTTGCTTCCAGTAAAAACCAACCAGAATGCCACCATCTGAAACCGACCAGAATGCCACCATCTGAAACCGACCAGAAACACCTCTGCTCCTTCTGGACCGACCAGCTTAAACCGACCAGCTCCCTGACTTGCTTCCCAAGCCATACTATGACCGACCACCTCATTCCAGACCGACCCGACCAACTCCAGGACGACCAGAAACCTGCACATCTCCAATTCGACTCCGATTTCGACCAAAACTTCGCCAAACGACGAATCCGACGAAACCAGCTTATCCGATTCATCCAAACGCAATCACAAACATGTTATGCAACCAACAATATCCTCAATCTAACAATTTCCATCAAAACACATAAATTTCCCAAAACATGATAAGTGAATCATATGAACATAAAAACGGATCTAACTTGCATAATCTTGAGAAAAATCATAAAATTAACCATTTAAATTATCTAGATCAGATCCTAAGGTGATTCATATATAAAATGGACTTAGCATGGTGTGGATCTAAGGAAAATAACATGGAAATGATGAAATTAACATCCTAAAACCCATATACTTGCATGAATCCGAATGAGAGATGTAAATCACTCACCAATTATTCAAATCTAAGCAAAAGCAATGAAAATGCAATCCGGACAGCGAACACTTCGAATCAAACTCTTCAATTCGATGAATTCGCCCTTGAGACGATGTAGATCTAGCCTCTTATGGTGTAGATCTTCGATTTCCCTCCTTGGATTTTGGAATTTTAGTGGTGGAAAGATGTTAGAGGTAGAAGGAGATCAAAGCCTCCCCATAAGAGAATGGAAAATGCCAACCTTTCTCCATACCCCTTACCCCCTATTTATAGTCTCCACCCACCCTCTAATGGGCCTTCTCCAAATCAACCCATTAGCCTTCCAAAACCTGAACAGCCAACTGAAAAACCTTAAAACAGCGATTTCTCCCAAACCGCTGAACCAAATCCTTAATGTAACCACTTTACGGAAAGAGAATCATCAATTCCTTTCTAATGGCACAGGTCTCACTCTCTGATTCGACCTGAGTCAAAAGTTATGCCCTGTACAAGATTGATAGGGGCAAAATGGTCACAAACAAAATCGGTAAAATTTATGGACATGTCTCACATGTCCATAAGCAACATACTAAAAGATGAGAATGATCCAACCCTCAGGGAATAAAATAAAATTATTTTATGATCTTCCGATACATAAAATGCGGGCTGTTACATTCTCCCCCCCTTAAGAATTTCGCCCCCGAAATTCCAAGCAAACACAAGCAACCTCAACAATTCCGCATGCCTAACATCCATGAGAAGCCAATTCTATCATCCAAACTAGCAACCATCAAACCATGCATCCATAGCCTTATCCTAGCACGCGGAATTCTATTAAACAACAACAAGATACAATGATACAACGAAGATACGATATCAAAGGGTCCTACCGACGAAGAGTTCTGGATGAGTCACCCTCATGCTCTCTTCCGTCTCCCATGTACAATCGTCGCCATCTTCACTCCATTGTACCTTGACTAGCTTAACCGTCTTCCTCCTAAGCTGTTTTGTATCATTTCCCACAACACGAAGTGGCCTACGAGGTTTCGCAACTGCGGTCTCTACTTCCAAGTCTTCATATTGTTCTGGAGATACCACCACATTTGAGTCGTGCACAAACTTCCGTAGAAATGACACATGGAAAACATTATGCACACTCGACATCTTCTCGGGTAACTCCAACCTATATGCGAGCTTTCCTATTCGCTCGACTATCGGAAATGGTCCAACAAACCTAGGAGCCAACTTTCCTTTACTTCTGAATCGAACCACTTGCTTCAACGGTGAAATCTTTATGAAAACCATATCACCTACGTCGAACTCCAAATCCTTACGACGCTTATCGGCGTAACTTTTCTGACGATCTTGGGCCGCCTTCATTCGTTGTCGAATTATCTCGATACAATCCGAGGTTTCTCTTATCATCTCAGGCCCAAGTATCAACTTATCTCCAGTTTCCAACCAACAAGCTGGAGAATTGCACGGCCTTCCATACAACGCCTCATATGGTGCCATCCCAATACTCGACTGGTAGCTATTATTATATGCAAATTCGACAAATGTAGATGGTCCTCCCATGATCCTCCGAAGTCTAACACACAAGCCCTCAGGAGATCTTCTAAAACTCGGTTGACTCTCTCAGTCTGACCATCAGTTTGTGGATGGTATGCCGTACTTAAGCACAACTCGGTTCCCAAAGCTTCTTGCAAACTTTTCCAAAATCCACTCGTGAACAATGGATCCCGGTCACTTACTATACTCTTTGGGATACCATGGAATCGAACTATCCATTTCACGTAAAGCTCAGCCAATTTTGATGCTATCCTAGTCGACTTGACAGGAATAAATCTCGCACTTTTGGTCAAACGATCCACAATGACCCAAATCCCTTCATTTCCTGCCCTAGTTCTAGGTAGTCCATCGATAAAATCCATCGATATCTGCTCCCACTTCCATGTAGGAACTTTTAATGGCTGAAGTAAACCACTCGGCTTCTTCTGTTCAGCTTTCACCAACTGACAGTTCATACACTTGGAAATGAACTCTCCAATATCTCGCTTCATGCCTTCCCAATAGTAGATTCTCTTCATGTCCTGATACATCTTATTACCACCGGGATGAATTGTCAACTTTGAGTGATGACATTCTCTCAGAACCTCATCTCTCAATCCATCGATATCAGGAACAACTAATCGCCCTTGCTTTCGAAGCCAACCTTCTCGATCGACCTCGAATTCTTTATTCTCTGGTTCCAGCTTCTGAATGAACTCGACAAGCTTCACATCTTTCTTTTGGCTCTCGCCAATCCTTTCAATAAGAGTAGGCCTTATCGACAAGCTTGCCAACATTTCAGGTTCCAACTCGCACCTTGGCCTGAAATCGAACCTTGCCAAATACTCGAGGCCCTTCCATTCCGAAAGCATCGCTCCCAAACTTGCTTGTCTTCGACTCAATGCATCTGCAACTGCATTGCCTTTGCCAGGAGTATAGGCTATCCCAAAGTCATACGATGCCAGAACCTCTAACCATCGTTGCTGCCGAAGATTCAAATCCTTTTGGGAGAAAAGATATTTCAACGACTTGTGATCCGTAAACAACTCGAATCGTACCCCCAACAGGTAATGTCTCCACATCTTCAGAGCAAACACAATCGCTGCCAACTCCGAATCATGAGTTGGATAGTTCTTCTCATGCGGATTTAGCTGTCGACTCGCGTAGGCCACAACTTTATCCTTCTGCATGAGCACTGCTCCAAGTCCAGTACCACATGCATCAGTGTACACCACCATCTCTTCATTCCCACCTGGAATGGTCAACACAGGTGCACTCGTCAATCTCTCCTTCAAGATTTCGAACGCTTGTTCACACTTTGCATCCCATGTGAACACTTGGTTCTTCTTCGTCAATCCTGTTAATGGTGCAGCTATCTTGGAGAAATCCTTGATAAACCTTCGGTAATAACCATCCAACCCAAGGAAACTCCGAACATCCGTCGCATTCTTAGGTCTATCCCAGTCCTGGATTGCTGCCACTTTAGCGGGGTCAACCGCTATACCTTTCCCAGAAACAACATGACCCAAGAACCTCACTTCATCTTTCCAAAAGTGACACTTTGAGAACTTAGCCTTAATCTGATGCTTTCGCAAGATCTCTAACATAACTCTCAAATGCGTCTTATGTTCTTCCACATTTCTGGAGTAAACCAGTATATCATCCACGAACACAAGCACGAACTTATTCAACTGATCTCTGAACACTCTATTCATAAGATCCAAAAAATACGCTGGCGCGTTAGTCAACCCGAATGGCATCACCAACCACTCGAAAAATCCAGACGGTGTCCTAAAAGCAGTCTTTGGTACACTATCCTTAGCCACTCTCAACTGGTGAAATCCCGTTGCCAGATCCATCTGAGAAAACACTTTGGCTTCGTGAAGCTGATCGAACAAGTCATCAATCCTTGGCAACGGATATTTGTTCTTCTTAGTCACCTTGTTCAGCTCACGATAGTCCACACACAACCTTAACGAGCCATCTGCTTTAGTTGCAAACCCGACTGGTGCACCCTACTCGGAAACACTCCTCCGAATGAAACCTTTTCCCAAAAGGTCTCTAACTTGCACCTCCAACTCTCGCTGTTCCTTAGGCGCCATCCGCCTAAGTGGCATAACAATTGGTCTCGCACCCTCGACCAAATCGATCCTAAACTCGATCTCGCGATGCAGCGGCAACCCTTTGACCTCGTCAAAGACATCTACATACTCATTAGCGATCAGCACTGATGATAGGTCTTCCTGTGGAATCCCAAGCGAATATAGATAACTCACGAAGACCCCGTCTTCGCGCTTACATCTAATCAACACTTTTCGCCCTTCCACATCCCCGACCCTCACCTCTAGCTTCTCGCAATTCACCCTTGCCGCATATCTCTTGAGCCAATCCATGCCCAAGATGATCCCATACCCAGCGAAGTTAAGAACAAAGCAATCACACATAAAAGAGCAACCATGACTCGATAATACTAGACCACGACAAATCATGCACAAACTGGACGAACCCCCAACTGGATTTGTCACGATCAATGGCCTATCACAAATCTCGGGTTCCAAACCCAAGCGACGAACAAGCTCATTGCAGATGAATGAATGTGATGCTCCAGTATCAAACAAAACTCGAACTGAAACACCATTAATGGAAAAAGTACCTTGCACCACAACACCCTTTCCTTTCTCCTCTGCGGTAGGAGCTCTTGAAGAAGATGGCACGACTTCCAAAGCATATGCCTTCACAATCTGCTTGCCCTTAGCTGATTCTGGACAATCCTTCTTCTCATGCCCAGGCTTTCCACACTTGAAGCACTTCTTCTCAGCTTTGGGATTCTTGCACTCATTTGAATAATGACCCTTCTGTTGGCAGTTAAAGCAAAGCACCTCACTCTTGGGTTTCTTTTGGCCACCCTTTCCTTTCTGTTGTTGCTGCTTCCTCTTTTTATTATTACCACACTGCTGTGGTTTCTGAACCTCCTTGGTTGCAGTAACAACATTTGCTTCCTTGGGAAACAAGCTCTCATGACGAATAGCCTTTTCCACAATCTTTTCAAATGAATCATCAAGGTGGTCCACAAGCGGCTTTCCAATATGAGCATCCAAACCCAAGACAAACTTCTCGTTCTTCTAATAGGGTGTATCAATGTATGAACGAGCATATCTAGACAAAGCCTCAAAATCAGAAATGTAGTCAAGAACTGATCTGCTATTCTGCTTCAACTCTACGAACTTCTTGAAGAGAACGGACTTTTGAGCAGTGGAGATAAATTTTGCTTCAAACTTAGCTTGGAATTGCTCCCATGAAATCTCCTCTTCCGGAGTCTCGAGTATGACAGAATTCCACCATTCCATGGCCCTGCTCTGAAGCTGCCTTGATGCAAGCTTTCTCTTCATTGCATCTTCAATACCCAAGTCTGCAAAGATTCGAACACATGAATCCATCCACCTCTGAACCTCTTCAGCTGGCTCAGTTCCCTTGAATGGTTTCCCTCCTAGAGATGTAAAGTCCTTGCACATCTTTGCAAAATCTACCCTAGGAACTCGCACACCTACATCTATCGTAGCCGCCACTGGAGCGGGTACCCTTCGCATAATTGCTTCTGCCATGGCATCAAACATGGCCGGGTAATCTGGTTCACCACCATTTCCCCCTCCAGTATTAGCTCCCCTAGCAGCGTGTCTTGATGGTCGTCTACTCATTCTAAATCTGCAGTTTAGAATAATTAGCCACTTCCAAGAAAACTGCTAAAGAGATACAACCGCTACTACTATATATACTAATATATATAGTAAACATCCAACTGAAATCTATAAATACGTCTCTCATACGTAATTACGTCTTCGAACTTTGGCCAAAATCGTTGACCAGAGCTCTGATACCAAATGTGAAGACCGCCCATAACCCCCGCACTAAACAAGAGGAATAATGCGCTGAAAGGCGTGCCAGGCTGCTATGGACGATCATCATAGTAAGTGAACACATCGAAACCTGTCGTAGAACTCACAGCGCAAGGATAAAATATAATAGAACATATACAACAGGTGATAGTAATGAGGTATCATATAGCAAACTTTTGAAACTCTTTCAACATCCAGAAAGATTATCCAACTGATATCCAAGTTTGTACATAAGGCCTCACTACAGCTCTCAAGCAACTCAAACAGCGGAAACAGAAATACTAGATAGAATAAAACTAGTACGCTAGCCTCCTGCTCGTCATCGCTCAGCTTCCTCGTATCACTAAGCTCCATTACCTGTAACATGCTACTTAGTTTGCCCATCCACAACCGGATGAACAGCCCAAGGTAATAAGAGGAGACATAAAATCTTGAGTCAGACAATAGTCTTAGTGAGCGATAATACAGCTAACAAACTTCAACAAGAAAGCATATGAGAATGGGTAAATGAACAACTTATCTACCCACATCACCAGAGAAGAACTCAACCTTATCTTCCCCACATCGGACAGTGATAGCCTTTACCAAGCATTTCAACCATTAATCCATAGAAACCAGAACAACCATTTATCCATGGAAAACAGAAACAACCAACAATAGCAATCATGGCATCGAGATTATATATATCTCATGTAAATCATCCTAGTCAAATTCAACATCCCTCGAATACAAGCCCCAGAGGCCGAAACCAATATCAGACAAGCACTCAAGGAACATCTACTTCGATGTTGGATAACCCACGTGAGATGGCACAAGCAAAACATACAGCATTCATGACAGACTCTGGCTATCACCGCCAATCCTGCTTCGAAATCATCACTATCGTATGACGGCCAACCTTGCCATATGTCAAGGGCTAATGGTAACCCCAGTTCTAGCATGAACTCCATATGCCCAACCTTGGCAGTGTCCAACCTTGACACTAGGCCTTTTCCCAACCAGAAAGACCCAGGGTACTCGACCAACAACCGGTCTTTTGGGCCTTTCAACGACACCCATCGTACCCCTGCTTTGAGCCTGCTAGAACTTACGACAACGATGACTTCTCGGCCTTCGCATTTCTAATCGTCCAACCTTGACGATGTTTCATAGCTCAAGCAACCTTCTCGAGCAGCCATTATCCACCAACTCACGACCTTTGAGTTGTCTCCGCATTCGTTGTTCCACCTTGATCAACGAACACATTCATCACTTCGAGTCTTCCTACTTGAATCACCTCGAAGTCACGCCATCACCGAACCAAAACACATCACTGCGCTGCAGCTAGGGTTCGGGGGGTTGCCCCCGAAAAATATATTTTTTCACACCTTCTTGGTTCGTACCCGAAAACGTACTTTTTCAGGAAACAACCCTGCCAAAACCGACCAGAACCTTGCTCCAGAATGACCAGCCAAAAACCGACCAGCCTTGCTCCAGAACGACCCGCCAAAAACCGACCAGCCTTGCTCCAGAACGACCCGCCTCCATGCAGCTTTGGATCGACTCGACCTCCTTGCAGCTTTGGATCGACTCGACCTCCTTGGGACCGACCAGCTTTGGATCGACCCCTTCAAGACCGACCAGATTTTGCTCCACCTGACCAACCAGCTCCTTCAGAGCGACCAGGATTTGCTTCCAGTAAAAACCAACCAGAATGCCACCATCTGAAACCGACCAGAATGCCACCATCTGAAACCGACCAGAAACACCTCTGCTCCTTCTGGACCGACCAGCTTAAACCGACCAGCTCCCTGACTTGCTTCCCAAGCCATACTATGACCGACCACCTCATTCCAGACCGACCCGACCAACTCCAGGACGACCAGAAACCTGCACATCTCCAATTCGACTCCGATTTCGACCAAAACTTCGCCAATCGACGAATCTGACGAAACCAGCTTATCCGATTCATCCAAACGCAATCACAAACATGTTATGCAACCAACAATATCCTCAATCTAACAATTTCCATCAAAACACATAAATTTCCCAAAACATGATAAGTGAATCATATGAACATAAAAACGGATCTAACTTGCATAATCTTGAGAAAAATCATAAAATTAACCATTTAAATTATCTAGATCAGATCCTAAGATGATTCATATATAAAATGGACTTAGCATGGTGTGGATCTAAGGAAAATAACATGGAAATGATGAAATTAACATCCTAAAACCCATATACTTGCATGAATCCGAATGAGAGATGTAAATCACTCACCAATTATCCAAATCTAAGCAAAAGCAATGAAAACGCAATCCGGACAGCGAACACTTCGAATCAAACTCTTCAATTCGATGAATTCGCCCTTGAGACGATGTAGATCTAGCCTCTTATGGTGTAGATCTTCGATTTCCCTCCTTGGATTTTGGAATTTTAATGGTGGAAAGATGTTAGAGGTAGAAGGAGATCAAAGCCTCCCCATAAGAGAATGGAAAATGCCAGCCTTTCTCCATACCCCTTACCCCCCATTTATAGTCTCCACCCACCCTCTAATGGGCCTTCTCCAAATCAGCCCATTAGCCTTCCAAAACCTGAACAGCCAACTGAAAAACCTTAAAACAGCGATTTCTCCCAAACCTCTGAACCAAATCCTTAATGTAACCACTCTACGGAAAGAGAATCATCAATTCCTTTCCAATGGCACAGGTCTCACCCTCTGATTCGACCTGAGTCAAAAGTTATGCCCAGTACAAGACTGACAGGGGCAAAATGGTCACAAAAAAAATCGGTAAAATTTATGGACATGTCTCACATCTCCATAAGCAACATACTAAAAGATGAGAATGATCCAACCCTCAGGGAATAAAATAAAATTATTTTATAATCTTCCGATACATAAAATGCGGGCTGTTACAGATGGTGTCTTAAATAACACTGTTCTTAAAACCCATATGAAAGAATAAATCTTTTAACTAAGATTATTAGAGTTTCAAATTATATTTAGTATTGGAATAAGTTGATATGTGAATTGGGTTTACCGTGAACTGTGTTTTTAAACGACATTTGTTCTTTAACCCAATTAACAGTGAAAATATAATTTAGAAATTATAAATCTTTTTATTTAAAGATTTAAAAGGAAATTCTCCAAAGTTAAGTTTTCCAATTTAATATATTAAATTGGAATTAAGTGGAAATTCGATTTGATAATAATCGAGATAGGCTTCTGTAAAGGAGGGCTGTTATTATATATGGAATTTAAAAGGCTTTGCCGTTATTCAATTTATATTATTAATCTGATATGGAAAATTATATCGATTATATATTGATTTGATTTCTGTGAAAATTCCATACTTTGGAAGATGATTTTGGGTTTATCGTAGATGATGTTTTTAAATGACATTAGTTCTTTAACCCAGTTAAAGTCAAGATTAATTTCTTAAAATTGAATAATCATAAAGTTATGAATTTTGATATTAAAACCGAATTGAAGTTTTAATGAATCCTTAAAGAGAAGATTAAATTTAAAAGAATTTATCTTTGATAAAATTAATGGGAATCTTTCCCTATTAAAATGAATATTTTATTAAAAGAATATTCTGAATTGGAATGAGGCGTATGATGTGTCTTTATAGCACTTGATTTTTTTTTAATTATAAAATACGCGAGTTATTCGGAAAGACCGGGTTTAACCCATTCTGAATAATTACTACGACGATTAGAGTCGAAGATGAAGATGGTGGTTGAAGACCGACGATCTTCACATCGAATGGACGACTACTGATGCCCGACATTGGCTAGCTACCAGTAAAGGGTTAAAGTCGTAGTTTGTCCGGACATACTTGTTGATTGTCTGGATATGCGAGCACCTCACTTCCGTATTGGACATACGGGACGAGGAATAAGGTGTCTTCGGTTTCGTTCAAACCCAGAACAGACTTGTAAATGGATGTGTGTCTGACATTGAATTTCATTCCATGTAATTAAATTGATTTCTATTTAATATATATCTGCGGTGGCAGTGAATTTATTCTCTTGCATAACACCCTTCTTTGAGACGTACGGGCTCAGAAGTTATATATTTGTAGTTATCGATCACATGGCATGGATTGTCAATGTGGCATGCCAAGATGCAAATGATCAAGGCTTTTTTTGAAAAGCAGAGCCTTGTGGTTGATGATCAAAGCATAGCCTATTTCGGCATAGCTTTGTGTATAGCGTGATCTCGCGGGCCTCACACCCCGGTATGAGTCAGAAACGGAGCAATGGAACGTAGGGAGTGCACATGTTTCTTTCTAGCTAGAAGTGATATCAGGATTTTACACGCCCTGACATATACTTATGTGGATGATGGATTTCGAGGCCTCGGATTTATTATTGGTCGCCAATGGCTATTTTATAGGTTCAATAGGGCCGAGAAATGTGTGTTCAGGAATTGCCAATCCACGCTGCTATATCCAAGGGTTCACTGCGGGGGATCCTGAGACATTGCTAGAGTGTCTCGAATCGTAAAGGTTATCGTTCCTAGCCTTGACTCATGATGGAAATCCAACTTCCAATACGACATCATGCAGTTTTGATTGTAGAACTAATATGGCGACATAGTATATGGTAGCTATACCGTCTATGATTGATACATTATGACTGAAATGTTTTTAAAACATATACACACTAATAATAATATCAAATCCGTTTTTATCATATCAAGCATTTTTGACCATTATAAGGTAAAACTCTATCCTCCTTTTTGCGTTGCATTGTGTGATGGGACTTGAGTCTTATAATGGTTTCATTTTTCTAAAAAGCATTGCGTTCTATAACGATTTACTTTATTTCATGTAACAACCCGGAAAATCCGAACCAATTTAAAATTTTTATTTTGGCAATTTTAATGAATTTTGAATATTTAAAATGAATTATTTTAAATGATGACGACGAGAAATTTATTTTTAATAGAATTAGAATGAATATATTTATTTGAATCAACGTTAGAATATAAATATTTTATTTTAATTATAAAAGGAATTGAATATGGCGCGGTAGTTTGAAATTTTGATTTCAAAGTTCAAATGAATATACATGATTCAAAATAAACCAGATTTTGGCGAAACCAAAAATATTAGAATCTGTTTGAAAATATATTTCCAACAAATCCGAAAAATTGAATTTTCATAGCGGGAATAAAAAGTTATGCTCAGTTGAAAATTCAGAATAGTCGCTATGGAATTTTGGCCCTTAAAAATAAAATTTTTGCAAACGACCTCCGTTTTCGACGAAACCACTTTTGTTGGATCCGAGATGTCAAATTAGTGCTAGATTCCAAAATTCATGAATTTTCAAATCGATATGTGAGCGTGGCGAAGTAAAACATGTTTTGACAGTTTCAGTCAATTTGGATCGACCAGAAAATGGTCATTTTTCAAACGATCTCAGAATTTGATGAAATTAGTTTTGTTAGAACCGTATTGTCAATACAAAGCTAGAAAATATTTTTCGGGAATTTTTAAAGTCCGTGTGTGGCCCCGGTAAATTGAAATGTGCATTTAAATTCAATATATATATTTATATTTTGATTTTAGCGAAAAATGATCGTAACAGCCGAATTGGGTCACGATACATTTTCCATTGTGTTCGGGATGGTGGTAATTAGCTAGGGGCAACAGTCATTGGATTTGATTTGGGGTTCGAATGAAAAAGTTACTTTTTGGAATTAAATTTAATATTAAAATATATTTAAATAAATTGGTCAACTTCTTTTTCTCTCATCCCCCACGTCGTTCATTTCAAATTGAATAAAAGAAAAAAAACCTAAATGAAACCACGCAACCCGATACAGCCACCGCCCAGTTCAGATCCATCGCGCCTCACCATGCTCCGACCAACCGCCACCCACCGTGCCTGTGCCGCACTGCCCAGCCGTCTCCCCCTTCAACGTCGAGTCCCCCTCCGTTCCAAAACCCTAACCCTAAACCCCCTAGTACTCGTCGTCGTAAGCTACTACATGGCCAGCGCCACCTCCCCATGGCCAGCGCCGCCTTCCCTCTAGCCGAACACCCTCTTCGAACCAACGAGCTCCCTCCCCTTCTGAAAAACCAATGTAGTAAGTTTGTTTACTTTTACTTTCATTTTTTATATATATAGAAATGTAGAGCATTGTTTGAAATCAGAAAAATGTATAAAGGTTTGATTTTTAAAAATATATAAAGGTTTGATTTTTAAAAATATATAAAGACTTGATTTTTAAGCGAAGAAGGAAATAATTTTTATAAAGTGAAAAGATCGAATTTTTATAAAGTGAAAAGATCGAATTTTTATATAATAGAAAAGAGATTATATTTATATAGGTAGTGTTGAAATCAAAATATGATTTTTAACTTATAAATCTTATGAAGCAGGTTGCGTTGGAATTATGTTGAAGAACCCAACGCGATGGAAGTGAACCAAATCCAAACAATTCAAAAATTCAAAAATAAAGAACTGGCGGATTGGAACCCAAAGATGAGAACTTCTCACTTTTATTTTATTTTCTAGTTAAAAATATATACTAGGATGCAGACGATGCTTAGCAGCACCCGACACCCATCATCCACATACCATGGACGACTTGTATGCTTGTTTGATGTGTTGTGAAGTTTGTTTGTGATGTTGACGTGAAATGGATAATAAAACATTCATGTGTGAAATAAAATATTTTATCGTTAAAAATATAATTTTTAACGTGTATGTGAATAAAATAATGATTCAGAATAAAATAAATATTCATTTAGAAACCGGACGGTTTGTTTATGTACACGTATTTATCTGATATGGATTCGGACGATAAATTTTACACATCGCCGAACTGCACAAACAATAAACAGTATTTGTTGTTTGAAAACCCCACACGGGTATTGGGATAATATTTGACATACACTGATCCCGATAATTAGTGGTATGTCAATCGATGGGTTGACAGATTGTATAAGCGTTATTTATTTATTTTAATGCTTATACAGTTGTAGAATGCACTCTGGATGTTGTTTGAATATTTAATGATTGCTGATTATTATTGTTTTATATATATATGATGTTGAGATCCATATATTCAAATTATATGGTAATTGACTGTGTCTGATTCCAGTTCAGAATTGTCGAATATTTTAAAATAATATTCAGTGGATATTGAAATGTGAAGCCGTGTTAAGTAGTTAAACGCCATTTTAACACGAACGGGAATTTTGTCGATTTTATTCGTTTTATAATGAATATCGAAAAGTGATTTCAAAATCGAATATTTTGAAAATATTGTCGTTTTAATATTGAAATGATATGGAAAATTGAAATTCGAATTAAATTGAAATAGAATTGAAATTCGAATTAAATTGACATAGAATTGAAATTCGAATTAAATTGAAATAAAGTTGAAGTTCGAATTAAATTGAAATTGAGTTGAAATTCGAATGAAATTGATACAGAATTGAAATTCGAATTAAACTGAAATTGAATTGAAATTCAAATGAAATTGGATTTGAAATTCGAATGAAATTGATATAGATTTGAAATTGAAATAGAATTGAAATTCGAATTGAAATTGATATAGAACTGAAATTCGAATTAAATTGAAAAAGAATTGAAATTCGAATTAAATTGAAATAGAATTGCAATTCGAATTAAATTGTAATGAATTTGAAATTCAAATTGAATTGAAATGAATTTAAAACGAATTTATAAGGAAAGATTCAATTTTGATTTGAATTTGAAATTGTAGTTGAAATCGGTTTTGAAATGAATTTAAAACGATTTATAAAATTCGTTTTAAATGGAAATCGACGAAATATGTAATATATATATTATATATTATAATGGCCTGAATAGAACGTGCCGCACAGCGGTAGTTCGCAAATTTCAACCATTAACTTCAGTTGGGCATTACGGGAGATCCGACCGTCGGATTCTACTAAAACTGGAACCGATGGGTTCGTATCGAAAAGAGCTTTCCAATGAACACAAGAGATTTGAAATCTAATGGTTGGATTTGGAGATATGTCCAACTAAATTTCAGAAAAGGTCGCTATGGATGCAGTTCGGTGGCCGTTATTGGAAACCGATTGTACGGGTGATAAAAAAATCTGGAAAAATTATGTAAAATCATAATAAATGATTTGGAAAGGGTTAGGATGAAAAATTCCATATTTGAAAAGATAAAAATATATTTTTATCGAAATGAACTAGTTATCAACTAGAATAATAATTTATTTATTTTTAAATAAATAAATTCGATTTGAAATGGTTTTCAAAAACAACCAGAATTTCCAATATACGAATTGGAATGGATTTAAATCAAAATTATCTTCGAAATATTTCAATATTGGATTCCGTGATTATACGGACGTTGTGGAGGAATTTGGAAGATATATATATATATATATATATATGTGTATATCGTTATTCCAATACGATATTTGTTGATATCAGAATTTGATATTGAATATAAGCCGATATATTTTCTATTCAGAGACTTGTATTTGATATCGAATTGGATTTTGGGTTTGTCGTGAGTGGTGTCTTCATTAACATTGTTCTTAAACCCAGTTGAAGAAAGAATAAATCTTTTTATTTAGATTTAATGAAGTTTTCCAATTAATTAATATTTAATTGGAATGGAATAAAAGAATGGGATTTTCGGGTTTATTGTGAACGGTGTTTTAAATAAAATTTGTTCTTTAGCCCGATTAAAAATGGAATGTGAATTGGTTTTGTTGTGAACTGTGTTTTAATAACATTTGTTCTTTAACCTGATTTACAGTGAAATGTGATTTGGAATTTATAAATCTTTTTATTAAGATTTAACGGGAATTTTCCAAAGTAACGTTTTCCAATTTAATATTTTTAATTTGGAATTGAATGGAATTCAATTTGATAATAATCGAAGTGAACTTCTGTGGAGGAAAACTGGTAATACATATGGAATTTAAAAGGCTTTGCCGTTATTCCATTTATATTATTAGTCGGATACGGAAATTGATATCGATTATATATTGATTTGTTTTTCCGCGAAGATTCCATGAAATGGAATGTAATTTGGGTTTGTCGTGAACTGTGTTTTAAACGACATTAGTTATTTAACCCAGTAAAAGACAGGATTGCATGTCTGTCGTTGTATTTCGAACTGTATGGTTGATCTCTGCTAAACATAAATCTGTTTGGCGGCGGAGAATTTATTCTCTTGCTTAACGCCCTTCTCTGAGACGTACGAGCTCAGAGGTTATATATCGGCAGAAATCAATAGTGCGGTGTAGATTGACGATGCGACATGTTTGTGTTTCCAAAGTTAAATAATCATCAATATTGATTTCTAGGAAGATTAAAACTAAGTGGACTTTTAATGAATCTTTAATTAGATTGAAATGTGAATAGATAATTTAAATTATCAAATTTGGTAATGATCAAGAGTGGAGTATCACCAGTTTTACTCCAAGCGACAGTTAAATCTTTAATTAGATTAGAACGTGAAATGGTAATTAAATTAACCAATAACACCGTGGTGTTAGATATGGAGTATTACCAGTTTTGCTCCATGGGATGAATAGGTTGGGATTGGGAAATAAAATAAACGATTACTTCGGTGTGGTTCGCTAATCCCGACTAGTTTGGAAAACCTCAATACGGTTTGATGTCCAAAGGAAGATTGAAGAATAAATTTAAAGAATTTATCTTTGATAAAATTAATGGGAACCTTTCCCAAAGTAAAAGAATATTTGAATAATAGAATATTCTCGATTGGAATGAGGCGTATGATGTGTTGTTATAGCACTTGATTATAAGATACGCGAGTTATTCAGAAAGGCCGGGATTAACCCATTCTGAATAACTGATTCGACGATAAGTCGAAGAGATTGAAGATGGTGCAAGACCGACGATCTTCACATCGAATGGATGGGTGCTACTGATGCTCACGATGGGAGTAGCTACCTTGAAGGGGGCTGAAGTGGTAGTCGTCCGGACATGCTTGTTGATTGTACGGATATGCGTGGAATAAGGTGCCTCCGGTTTTGTTCAGACCCTGAACGGACTTGTAAATGGATGGTGTGACTGACATTGTATTCCTTTATACTGTATTCATTAATCTCTGCTAAATATATATCTGTTTGGTGGCGGAGAATTTATTCTCTTGCTTAACACCCTTCTTTGAGACGTACGAGCCAGAGGGTATATATTGGCAGAAATCAGTGGTACGGTATGGATTGATAGTGTGGCATGCTGAGATGCAGTGATCCAAACTTTTGTTGAAAAGAAAAGTTTGGTGGATGATGATCAAAGCGCAGCTTTAATATAGCACGGCTTTGTGTAGCGTTAAATCGCGAGCCTCACACCCCGGTATGGTGGTAAACTGATGGTTAGATCAGTATTCTTTTTGGAGGATAGGCACCTTCGTGGTGTAACAACCCGTATTTTTGAATAACATGTTATAACATAAATGGAGGCAGAATTAACCTGTAAAATCTGAATCAAGGGAAACGGGCTATGCCATTGCGTTCGTCTCGGAAAAATACGCGAAATAGAGTCCGAGTTTTCGAAAATCGGAGTCCGTATGACCAAGATATGGCCTCGCCAAGTTTCACGAAAAATTCCCAAATTAAAGTATACTTAATTAAGTGAAATGGGTTGCGCAGAGAAATATATATATAATGATATATATATATATAATTGAAAATTAAATAAATAAATATGCAAAAATGTTCAAAACAGCGAATTGGGAGAGGGGAATAACCGAACCAGCCGATTTTTGAGGTCGACCCAAGCCCGTTGGGTCGACTAGGGGTTAATCCAGGGTGTTTGGCTGTCAACCCATGGGCCGATTCGCTCAAATGCAGATTTTGCATTTGAATGGTTCTCATGGTTCATCTTTAATCTAAAGGCCCTAGATGGTTTCTACACTTGACTTCTTCCCCAAGACATGCTTTGATGGCTTGGATTGAATCTAGGTTTAATCCTATGGCCTAAAACACTTGCCCAATATATAAATAAGCCCCTAACCCTCTCCTAAATCCTCATTATTCATTCATGTAACTAAACTATGGCCAAATTTCTACTCTCATGGCCTCCACTCAACTATCCTAGCCTCCACTTCATTTCTATGAGAGGTTTCATGATCATGAGAGTGTTAGAGAGTCCCTATGTTAGTATGAGAGCTTCTCAAGTTGATTTCAAGGCAAAAGCTTTGATCTTTGTTCATAAAGATGGTGTTTTGGTGGGTTTGGAGCATCCATCTTTGGGTTTTTGGGTGATGGCATGCATAGGCTTCATCACAAGCTTTAGTTTAATCGATTTAGGCCTTCATAGCAATGTAAGCCCTTCTCCTACTATTAGATATGAACTTTAAACTTAATATGACATGTTGTAAGTGGGTTTAAACATTAGTATGTAGCATGCTATCATCTTATGCAAGCTTATAAAGTCATTACCTTGGTCTTGTGGTCATAAAGCTTTGACCTTTATGTTGAAATGTTGCATTATGCAACATGAGAATCTTCATAATCATTATGTCACCTTGCATATGAAGTCATAATCCTTATATGATGATATATGCGAGTTTCTAGCCATCATTCCATGTCTTTTGTCACCATGATTCGCTTATGTACCAAGTTTGGGTTTATGCATGTTTTTGAGGCTTAAGAATGTAACATGCAAGCTAATGAACACATTTGTGCCTCATTTGCCACCATGATTAACTTGTGGCTTAATACCCAATTTTGTCATTCCTTTGCCAAGTCTCTTCTTTTAATCCATCACGTTGTTGCGAACGTATATGCTAGTTTAAAAAAAGCGTTGGGGTCACATTATGGGGAAACATAATGACATGAATATGACTTGGGTAAATGGGTATAAACATGACAACATGTAACGTTAAATATGACATGTGTTTATACTTGAAAACATAATTTGAAATATAACATGGAAGTTGACATGTAAGTATGCATAAAAACATAAGCTTGGGAATTTACCTATTAAGTTAGGTCTACCCATTGGGAATTTACCTATTAAGTTAGGTCTACCCAATTGCTTGAAAACTTGACTATGAACATGACACTAGACTAAACATGAAAGTGGACAACTCGAGGTTGGGTTGAGTTTGCAACGTAAAACTACCCGGAACCGACCGGCCTAACTAGTAGTTGCAAACAATAGGACCCAATGTGAGAAGTTGGTCATGTTGTGCTTGAACCCGAGGTTAGACCAAGTTGTGGTGTAAAGCTACCCGGAACCGACCGGCTTAACTAGTAACCACAACAAAGTCTAATGTGAGAGGTTGGGGTGCATTAAGTAATTAATGCCACATAATAGGGTTAAGTTAATTTGATTAATGAGGCTTAACCAAATATGACATGGACAAATGGGTTAAGTAATTTAATTTGACTAATGACACTTAACCGACATGACAGGGTTGGGTAGGTTAAGTAACTTGATTTGCCTAACGACACTTGACCATTTTTATACGACGAGGGGATGGGATTAAGTTAACCAACACTTAATCAATCCAACACGATAACTTGATAAGGTTAAGTAAATTTTCTTAGTAACACTTAACCGTTTAATACAGTTAATGGATGGGGTTAAGTCAGCTCAGACCTAACTAATCTAAACATGGTAATTGGACGGGGTTAAGTTAATTTACACTTAACTAATCCAACTCGTTAGTTTGATGTGGTTAAGTGACCTATACTTAACCAATCTAACGTGAAAACATGATAAGGCTAAGTCACGAATCACTTGAATACGCTTGACCGATTTGACTCGGTAATTTGACAAGGTCAATTTAATTTATATAATTAGCCAATCTAAAATGATAATTAGACGAGGTTAAGTTATGGATTGCTTAATATACTTAGCCAACTTGACACATGGTTTGTAGGGTTAAGTCTTGGACTTGGATACTTAGCCAATTTTGACATGGTTTGTAGACGGGCTAAGTTATGAACTTAAGTGACACTTAACCCATTAGATAAACCCTAATTCGGAGGATTATGTAAATAACCATAGTTAACAAGGATTATGGAAATAAGGCTAAGTGGTAAACCTTAGTTAAGGGAGACTAAGTAATAATTCTTAGTCAAGGAAATTTGGACCATTTCTTAGATAGATTAGTAACCCGATACGTTAGGTCAACGTTTAAGTATGCGTGTAGGAGCAGGCTATCTGATTTAGATAAAGGCTCCAACGAACTGGGTAACGAAGCAGCGGCTTCGGGGAACGTGAGGATATTCTTGGGATCCCTCTGTGAGCTGCCAGGTCATTATACTAGGCTCACGAGAGGTTGAGGTCTGCGGTAGAAGAACCAAGAATATGCCTTGGTTGCTATGCGAGCGACCTAAAGACCGGGGTGGATAGCAGTGAGTCGACGAATACATAAGGTGCCCGAGATAGCAAGTTCGTCGATCATCTACCATCTTGAGTCAAGCATGTACGTACGGAAAGGCAGGGAACACCCAACAGACCATAATTGCTATCTAATTATGGGTGAGGTAGGCCGTAGGATGTGGGCTGGCCGGAGTGTAGTTCTCATGCAAGATTTTCTCTTGTGTTGCCTTTCACTAGTTGAGGGAGGGGTCTCGTGGGACCATAGCCACGTGTAGAAAAGCAGACCTTAGTATCTACATCGGCAGATAAATCTAAAGCTCCCGACCGAGTCCTGTATTTCTTGTTTTGCCCTGTGACAGGACTCGGATGGCACGATGTGATACATGTGCATACAGTTATAGAAAAACGATTCACGATGAATGCGTGGGAAAAAGGGCGCGGTTGAGGGTTAGCGTAATCCTTAGTGGCCTAGGTGGTTTAACCCAAACCAAAATACGAAAGCGTGCAATAGGCAAGCGTAATCCCTAGTGGTGCTAGGTGGCGTAAGTCCTAGTAGTTCAAACGATGATTCATATGGAAGAGCCTAGCTAGAACAAGGGTGACAGTCCAAACGATTTCAAGGATAATACGACATGAGGAAGCCCGTACGAGGTACGGCAAAGGACTGAACTTATATACATGGAAAGAAACATATGATTTGAGTAACCTATATATGCGATATGTTAGGTTGACATGGACCATTACACGATTTTGAGTAAGGGACATTCATGGTTAACACATAACAAGGCTGGGATACTAGTACGGAGGGTGCAGAGCAAATATACATGTTAGAACCAGGAAGAATATACGGAATAGATACCGTGGAATGTTAGACGGGGTAGATACCTTGGGATAGTATACTTGATAGAAGTCTGACGATATGATACCTTGATTTATCATGACACCGTAGTTTATCATGATACCTTAGTTCAGTAGTTATCCTGTTATTCTGATTTAGCTTATCTATCTTGTTATCATGCTTATGTTCATCCCAGTTCCTCATGCCAGTTAACTTTACTAGTTTATATGCTGATAGTAGATAGGGCTTACCAGTCTTTATGACTGACCCCGTTTTCTTTCGCTTCTTGTCTTCTGTTTCCCCCCCAGGTTACAGGGAGGAAATACTGTTGTTTAGTTCAGACTTCTTCTGCTTGAAGGTCATCATGGATGGCTTGGACTTTTCTTGGCTATGACTACTTTACTGTTTTATTTGGGGAATAATTTATGGAAAAGTCTTAATGCTTCTTTATTATTACAAGACAGGTTTTGATGTACTCTGATGTAAAAGGCTTTAGACCTTAATTATTAATGTTTATGAAAGTTCGATTTTACTTCCGCCATTTTATATGTTCTGTCTTGTGATATTTCTGTGCATGTTTACCAATAATGCCCCTCTAAAGCTAGTGCATTCCTTTGCGAGTGACCCTAGCGGAGGCGGGGTGTTACATTTGGTATCAGAGCAGAAGGTTACTAGACTGGGCAAAAGTTTTTAAAGACCTTCTGAAAATTATTTGAAAAACCGTTTACAAAGAAGCATTTTTCAAGAAAATTTTCTTTTAAAAAGAAAAAGGCTATTCCCCAAAGGCCATTAGCATTATCCTTGTTTCCTTGATTGAATCTCTTTTCCTTTCTTTCCTCCATCTGTAGTCACAGTGGTTTTGACTGCGACTAGTCTTTCTAGCTGCGTAAGTGTTTCCCGTACGATGGAGGTGGTTCTCGAGAGACCGTTGCAGAGTTATGCATGAAAGGATAGTAAGAACAAGGATAAAGGATACGAGCTCAGGGATAAGCAACATGTTGGTATGGCTGAGTCCTAAAAGGAGGGAGAAAGATGAACAATGAAACCCATGACGAGAGAGTACCTTTGGCATGGTGAAACGGGACGGATAGTTAAGTATCATTGAACAGGGACAAGATCATTCGGAGGGCAATAGTATGCTCTCATTTCTAGGGTACCTCAGAAGGAGGGTAACGATCTTGTTAAAGGTTTAGCTTTTCTTCTCTATCATCCTGTCGGGACTTTGTTTTGATCACCGCATCTTTTAAGTCCGCTTCGATAGTTGAGTCTCTGCACCTTAGTACTAGCGTAGTAGAGGATCCCGTTTTTGTCTCAAGTCCTATTGGAAGATCGGTCCATTTACTCATGGCTTGTTTGGATTTGAGAATGTCTATATCAAGTGTTGAGCTTGGAAATAATGCTTATGTTTATAAGTTGTGGATGGATTCTAGGGATGAAGTGGTTATCCAGTAAGGGGTGCCACTCTCGGTTTTAGAAGGAGGGTAGTTAGACTCTTGGCTTTCTTTGGTAATACCCTTGAAGTATCGCGTGACCTTTTGGGTTCTGTCATGATTAGTTACTTAGAATCCCTAGATGCCTTTATTGGAAATTTGAAGCCCGATCGGATGGTGTTCGCCGATAAGACGGATGGTTTATTTCACTTATGCATGGGTTATGGAAATCACCCTAGTAAGTGCACTTGATAACCTGGTTGACATCTGTTTACTTTCAAGAGAAAGTTCTACTACGTGGAATACCTTATGGTACGAGGTCCGAGATTCACTAGTGAATTTTGGAAAGCTTGCATGAGATCATGAGTACGCAGTCATGTTTGCACTAAGTGTGCAAGTGGAACGAGAGGCGACGAGGAAATGAGTTCCAACTCATGTTATGGAAACAGGAAATAAGAAGCTACGAAATCGCGAAGTTAAAGGACGGTCAAGGCACAATGGAATTAAGCTCAAGGAGATACGACTTTGATGGTCAAAGACTAGATACGCACATGATATCTCTTTTTGAGAGTATATCCTTGATCCCTGTTTTCCTGTAGAGCTTGCTTGTAGGCTATCTTTTGTGAATATCCTCTCGGTCCTATCTTCTGTTACAAACCCCGTAAGGAATTTGTCTTGTTTATCTTCTCGACCCTGTTTCAGGGAATCCTAGGTAGAACCCTATGGATGTAAACATGTATTTGAAACATGTTATGATTGATATGGTTGCAAGTGGTTGCAAGTGGTTGCTCGTGGATGCGCGAATACACATTAGATACTAGCTCGACTCGATCACATTTCATATTGCATATGCACGAGTATTTATACTTGTTTATGGTTGAAATCGAATGTATTATCATGCGGTTGTTGCATATGAATGAATGATTGTGCACGCATATAGTATATATATGACTAGGACTATTTGCATACATGTTGGATTCATGGCACTATACATATTTTTGCATTAGAAAGATTATTCAGGCCTGATCATTAGCATTAGCTAAGGAACATGTACACACACGTTTTGCATATATTCATACAGCATTAGAAATCATCTAAGGACAATGGTTGCTTATGGATGATGTTTTGAGTAGATGAATGATGGATGGTAGGATAGGTTCTTCCTAACTTGGAGATTTCGGGGACGAAATCCTAAAAGGTGGGGAGAATGTAACAACCCGTATTTTTGAATAACATGTTATAACATAAATGGAGGCAGAATTAAACTGTAAAATCTGAATCAAGGGAAACGGGCTATGCCATTGCGTTCGTCTCGGAAAAATACGCGAAATAGAGTCCGAGTTTTCGAAAATCGGAGTCCGTATGACCAAGATATGGCCTCGCGAAGTTTCACGAAAAATTCCCAAATTAAAGTATACTTAATTAAGTGAAATGGGTTGCGCAGAGAAATATATGTATAATGATATATATATAATTGAAAATTAAATAAATAAATATGCAAAAATGTTCAAAACAGCGAATTGGGAGAGGGGAATAACCGAACCGGTCGATTTTTGAGGTCGACCCAAGCCCGCTGGGTCGACTAGGGGTTAATCCAGGGTGTTTGGCTGTCAACCCGTGGGCCGATTCGCTCAAATGCAGATTTTGCATTTGAATGGTTCTCATGGTTCATCTTTAATCTAAAGACCCTAGATGGTTCCTACACTTGACTTCTTCCCCAAGACATGCTTTGATGGCTTGGATTGAATCTAGGTTTAATCCTATGGCCTAAAACACTTGCCTAATCTATAAATAAGCCCCTAACCCTCTCCTAAATCCTCATTATTCATTCATGTAACTAAACTATGGCCAAATTTCTACTCTCATGGCCTCCACTCAACTATCCTAGCCTCCACTTCATTTCTATGAGAGGTTTCATGATCATGAGAGTGTTAGAGAGTCCCTATGTTAGTATGAGAGCTTCTCAAGTTGATTTCAAGGCAAAAGCTTTGATCTTTGTTCATAAAGATGGTGTTTTGGTGGGTTTGGAGCATCCATCTTTGGGTTTTTGGGTGATGGCATGCATAGGCTTCATCACAAGCTTTAGTTTAATCGATTTAGGCCTTCATAGCAATGTAAGCCCTTCTCCTACTATTAGATATGAACTTTAAACTTAATATGACATGTTGTAAGTGGGTTTAAACATTAGTATGTAGCATGCTATCATCTTATGCAAGCTTATAAAGTCATTACCTTGGTCTTGTGGTCATAAAGCTTTGACCTTTATGTTGAAATGTTGCATTATGCAACATGAGAATCTTCATAATCATTATGTCACCTTGCATATGAAGTCATAATCCTTATATGATGATATATGCGAGTTTCTAGCCATCATTCCATGTCTTTTGTCACCATGATTCGCTTATGTACCAAGTTTGGGTTTATGCATGTTTTTGAGGCTTAAGAATGTAACATGCAAGCTAATGAACACATTTGTGCCTCATTTGCCACCATGATTAACTTGTGGCTTAATACCCATTTTTGTCATTCCTTTGCCAAGTCTCTTCTTTTAATCCATCACGTTGTTGCGAACGTATATGCTAGTTTAAAAAAAGCGTTGGGGTCACATTATGGGGAAACATAATGACATGAATATGACTTGGGTAAATGGGTATAAACATGACAACATGTAACGTTAAATATGACATGTGTTTATACTTGAAAACATAATTTGAAATATAACATGGAAGTTGACATGTAAGTATGCATAAAAACATAAGCTTGGGAATTTACCTATTAAGTTAGGTCTACCCATTGGGAATTTACCTATTAAGTTAGGTCTACCCAATTGCTTGAAAACTTGACTATGAACATGACACTAGACTAAACATGAAAGTGGCCAACTCGAGGTTGGGTTGAGTTTGCAACGTAAAACTACCCGGAACCGACCGGCCTAACTAGTAGTTGAAAACAATAGGACCCAATGTGAGAAGTTGGTCATGTTGTGCTTGAACCCGAGGTTAGACCAAGTTGTGGTGTAAAGCTACCCGGAACCGACCGGCTTAACTAGTAACCACAACAAAGTCAAATGTGAGAGGTTTGGGTGCATTAAGTAATTAATGCCACATAATAGGGTTAAGTTAATTTGATTAATGAGGCTTAACCAAATATGACATGGACAAATGGGTTAAGTAATTTAATTTGACTAATGACACTTAACCGACATGACAGGGTTGGGTAGGTTAAGTAACTTGATTTGCCTAACGACACTTGACCATTTTTATACGACGAGGGGACGGGATTAAGTTAACCAACACTTAATCAATCCAACACGATAACTTGATAAGGTTAAGTAAATTTTCTTAGTAACACTTAACCGTTTAATACAGTTAATGGATGGGGTTAAGTCAGCTCAGACCTAACTAATCTAAACATGGTAATTGGACGGGGTTAAGTTAATTTACACTTAACTAATCCAACTCGTTAGTTTGATGTGGTTAAGTGACCTATACTTAACCAATCTAACGTGAAAACATGATAAGGCTAAGTCACGAATCACTTGAATACGCTTGACCGATTTGACTCGGTAATTTGACAAGGTCAAGTTAATTTATATAATTAGCCAATCTAAAATGATAATTAGACGAGGTTAAGTTATGGATTGCTTAATATACTTAGCCAACTTGACACATGGTTTGTAGGGTTAAGTCTTGGACTTGGATACTTAGCCAATTTTGACATGGTTTGTAGACGGGCTAAGTTATGAACTTAAGTGACACTTAACCCATTAGATAAACCCTAATTCGGAGGATTAGGTAAATAACCATAGTTAACAAGGATTATGGAAATAAGGCTAAGTGGTAAACCTTAGTTAAGGGAGACTAAGTAATAATTCTTAGTCAAGGAAATTTGGACCATTTCTTAGATAGATTAGTAACCCGATACGTTAGGTCAACGTTTAAGTATGGGTGTAGGAGCAGGCTATCTGATTTAGATAAAGGCTCCAACGAACTGGGTAACGAAGCAGCGGCTTCGGGGAACGTGAGGATATTCTTGGGATCCCTCTGTGAGCTGCCAGGTCATTATACTAGGCTCACGAGAGGTTGAGGTCTGCGGTAGAAGAACCAAGAATATGCCTTGGTTGCTATGCGAGCGACCTAAAGACCGGGGTGGATAGCCGTGAGTCGACGAATACATAAGGTGCCCGAGATAGCAAGTTCGTCGATCATCTACCATCTTGAGTCAAGCATGTACGTACGGAAAGGCAGGGAACACCCAACAGACCATAATTGCTATCTAATTATGGGTGAGGTAGGCCGTAGGATGTGGGCTGGCCGGAGTGTAGTTCTCATGCAAGATTTTCTCTTGTGTTGCCTTTCACTAGTTGAGGGAGGGGTCTCGTGGGACCATAGCCACGTGTAGAAAAGCAGACCTTAGTATCTGCATCGGCAGATAAATCTAAAGCTCCCGACCGAGTCCTGTATTTCTTGTTTTGCCCTGTGACAGGACTCGGATGGCACGATGTGATACATGTGCATACAGTTATAGAAAAACGATTCACGATGAATGCGTGGGAAAAAGGGCGCGGTTGAGGGTTAGCGTAATCCTTAGTGGCCTAGGTGGTTTAACCCAAACCAAAATACGAAAGCGTGTAATAGGCAAGCGTAATCCCTAGTGGTGCTAGGTGGCGTAAGTCCTAGTAGTTCAAACGATGATTCATATGGAAGAGCCTAGCTAGAACAAGGGTGACAGTCCAAACGATTTCAAGGATAATACGACATGAGGAAGCCCGTACGAGGTACGGCAAAGGACTGAACTTATATACATGGAAAGAAACATATGATTTGAGTAACCTATATATGCGATATGTTAGGTTGACATGGACCATTACACGATTTTGAGTAAGGGACATTCATGGTTAACACATAACAAGGCTGGGATACTAGTACGGAGGGTGCAGAGCAAATATACATGTTAGAACCAGGAAGAATATACGTAATAGATACCGTGGAATGTTAGACGGGGTAGATACCTTGGGATAGTATACTTGATAGAAGTCTGACGATATGATACCTTGATTTATCATGACACCGTAGTTTATCATGATACCTTAGTTCAGTAGTTATCCTGTTATTCTGATTTAGCTTATCTATCTTGTTATCATGCTTATGTTCATCCCAGTTCCTCATGCCAGTTAACTTTACTAGTTTATATGCTGATAGTAGATAGGGCTTACCAGTCTTTATGACTGACCCCGTTTTCTTTCGCTTCTTGTCTTCCGTTTCCCCCCCCAGGTTACAGGGAGGAAATACTGTTGTTTAGTTCAGACTTCTTCTGCTTGAAGGTCATCATGGATGGCTTGGACTTTTCTTGGCTATGACTACTTTACTGTTTTATTTGGGGAATAATTTATGGAAAAGTCTTAATGCTTCTTTATTATTACAAGACAGGTTTTGATGTACTCTGATGTAAAAGGCTTTAGACCTTAATTATTAATGTTTATGAAAGTTCGATTTTACTTCCGCCATTTTATATGTTCTGTCTTGTGATATTTCTGTGCATGTTTACCAATAATGCCCCTCTAAAGCTAGTGCATTCCTTTGCGAGTGACCCTAGCGGAGGCGGGGTGTTACACGTGGTGTCGTGGATTCGGTCGACCGAGGTGAGGGATATGGCACACCCCCCGATTCCCTGAGGGATAGAGTAATCGGTGTTTTCTCTTGCCGGGACGTAAGCTGCAGTGATACTCGATTTCCCAAAAGTGCGGATGTGCATTACGGTGTTTTCTCTCGCTGAGACGTAAGCCGTTGCGGATTGTACTACGTGATCGATCTTTCGGATCAGGAGCCACCATGATGGAAATCCAATTTCCAAATACGACATTTTTCGATTTTGATTGTATACTATATTTGGCGACATAGTGGTATGGGACATTCATGCCACCTATGATTGATACATTTATATTTGAAATTGTTTTCTTCACTTATAGTAATAATAAAAGATGAAATTTCACGTATCAAGCATATTTGGTTATTATAAGGGAAAACTCTATCCTCCGGCTTGCGTTGCATTGTATAATGGGACATGGGTCTTATAATAGCTTCATTGTTCTTTATTTAGCATTGCGTTGTTTGTTTTTATGCACTGGTATTCTTGGGAGGAAACCCGTTCCGTGTTATACGGCGTGGTCCCTCGATTTACTTAACTTTAAAAATAAAGATTAATAATTGTTTTAGTTCTCACACCAGTCACATGACTGACCTGGAGTTTATTGTTTTAACCTAAACTCTGAGTGCCCCTATATTCCACACGGGCAGCTAGTAGTTTTGGTTTTACAGATTCATATTCACAGGATCCTGGTTTACAACTGAAGCGATATTCGGAAAGCTCTGTATCCATGTATCTATTTTCAGTTGTGCTTTATATTGTTTTTCCGCTGCTATATATTTAAATGTAATTTAAATCTCTGATGTTTTCTGTGTAATATTTATTCATACTCTGTTTTATTCTTGTATTCTGATGGAATTGTTGTAATAGCAATGAAATGCTCTTCTGTTTGTATTCTGATTTGTCGTGTTCTCGAAGCAATCTGGGCTTTCCTTCACGGGAAAGTTTGGGTCGCCACATTTCATGCACTGGCAATCCAATGGAGTCAACCCGTTCCACATTAGCGGCGTGGTCCTGTGATTAGGCTTATTACTAGTTAAGTTAAGTAAAGATTTTTTATACCAGTCCCATGACTGACCCGTAGTTAGTTTCACTTTGCAAACTCGGGTGCCCTCTTTTCCACACGGGCAGTCGAGTAGCTTATTTTGCAGATATATTGAGCAGGATTCTCGATCGAAGCTTAGAGCTATGTCCAGAGCATTGCTAGCCTTCCGCTGTGTTAATTTAATTGTTCTGCTACAGTGTATTTCATTTATTGTAATTTAATCTTCCGCTGTATTATTATTCAATGTACTCTGATATTCTGTACTCTAATGTAACATTAATGTAATGTTTATAAAAGTCTGCTGTTATTTGTTCTAATGTATTGTATTCCCAAAGTTAATGTATTCGGGTTTTGAACGGTCTTGGTCGATTTAGCGATCGATTAGGTTCAGGCGAAATCCGTATCATTACAGAACTAATGTCATTTAAAACACAGCTCACGATAAACCTAAAATCTCATTCCATTAACAATGGAATTTTCACGGAAAACAAATCGATATATATATATATATATATATAATCGATATAAACTTCCATATCCAACCGATAATATAAATGGAATAACGATGAAGCCTTTTAAATTACATATATATTGACCGTCTTCCTCTATAGAAGCTCACTTCGATTATTACCAAATCGAATTCCATTCAATTCCAATTTAATATGTTAAATTGGAAGACTTTACATTGGAAAATCTCCTTTAAATCTTAACGAAAGATTTATAAATTCCAAATCATGTCTCACTGTAAATCGGGTTAAAGAACGAATGTTGTTGAAACACAGTTCACGATAAACCCAATTTACATCCCATTTTATCCCAATTATTGAATATAATCGGAAACTCTAACAATCTTAATTAAAAGATTTATTCTCTTCACATAAGGTTCAAGAATAGTGTTACTGAAGACACCATTCACAACGAACCCAAAATCCCATTTCATATTAAATACAAGGCTCTGAATAGAAAATATATCGGCTTATATTCAATATCAAATTCTACAACCAACAAATATCATACTGGAAGTAATGATATAAATATATCTTTCAAATTACCATAACAATATCTGCATAATCACGAAATCCAACATCGAAATATTCCAAAGACAATTTCGATTCAAATCCATTACAATTTATATATTGGAAATCCGGGTTATTTTTAAACCATTTCAAATCCAATTTATTTATTTAAAAATATTGGATTATAATTCTAGTTTATAACTAGTTCATTTCAATAAAAAAATATGTTTATCTTTTCAAATATGGAATTTTTCATCCTAATTCTTTCCAAATCATTTATTATGATTTTACAAAAATTATTGATATTTTTAATAATTTAATCAAGTCCCATATAGTCGATTTCCATAAACGGCCATTGAACTGCACTTACAACGACCTTTTTCAAATTTGATTTGGACATAATTCCAAGTCCATCCGTTAGATTTCAATTTTCTTGTATTCGTGAGAAAGCTCATTTCGATATAAACCCAACGGTTCCGGTTTTAGGAGAATCCGACGGTCAGATCTCTCAAAACGTCCATTTGAAGTTAATGGTCGAAATTCGCAAACTACGGCTGCGCGGCGCATTCTATTCAGGCCATTATAATATATATTATATATTTCGTCGATTTCCTTTTAAAAAGAATTTTATAAACCGTTTCAAATTCCTTTTAAAAACGATTTCCACTTCCATTTCAATTTCAAATCCAAATTGAATATTCTAATATAAATTCGTTTTGAATTCATTCTAAATCGATTTCAATTCAATTTCCAAATTCAAATCCAATTTTAATATTCTATATCATTTCAATATTAAAATGATAATATTTTCAAAATCTCATATTTTGAAATCACTTTTCGATATTCATTATAAAATGAATAAAATCGACAAAATTCTCGTTCGTGTTAAAATGTCGTTTAACTACTTAACACGGCTTCACATTTCAATATTCACTGAACATTATTTTAAAATATTCGTTAATTCTGAACTAAAATCAGATTCAATCAATTACCATATAATTTTATTTATATGGATTTCAACATTACATATATACAACAATAATGATAAGCAATCATTAAAAATTCAGACATCATCCAGAGTGCATTCTATAACTGTATAAGCATTAAAATAAATAAATAACGCTTATACAGGCTGTCAACTCATCTTTTGACATACCACTAATTTATTGGGATTTGTGTATGTCAAATATTATCCCAACACCCGTGTGGGGTTTTCAAACAACAAATACCGTTTATTATTTGTGCAGTTAGGCGATGTGTAAAATTTATCGTCCCAATCTATATCAGATAAAATAAGTGTACATAAACAAACCGTCCGGTTTGTAAATGAATACTTATTTCAACACAGGACTATTTTATACCGTTCATATATACAATAAAAATGATATTTTTATTGTTCAAATATTTGATTTCATACATGAATATTTTACATATTTTATATATATACAATAAAAATGATATTTTTATTATTCAAATACTTTATTCCATACAATACAATCAACAATCACAATACAGTCCATTTCACATCACAATTAATTTTCACACAGAATACATTCAAATAAGTTGTCCATGGTCTGTGGACGACGGGGAGCAGTTCATACATGCAGTTATAAAATAAATAGCTATACAGAAAATCTTAGTGCGAAGTTCTCACCTTGGTCGTTTTTTATTTCTGAATTTCTGTTCGGATTCGAAATTGCTTGAAATTCCAGCATCCTCCGTTTTGGACGCGGTCGGTTTTGTTGCGAAGCTCTCGGCTCCACAATCGCAACGGATCCAAGTTTGCATTTTTCCGACCTCGTATAAGAGAGATATGGGCTTTCATGTATTTGATAATTAAATGAGTTATTAATTAAAATAATTAATTAATTATTCACCCTAAAACCATCGTTCCCCCTTCATTAATTACTGAGGCCGTTCAAACCCATTTGCTCCTCCCTGTTGACCTCAAACCGCCGCCGCCTGGAGCTGTTGACCACCGATCAGAGGGCCTCACGTTGGAGAGCATCGCGACGCCGACCCCCTCCCTGAGCACTGATGAACTCGACGGCCATCCCTTGCCAGAAAACGAGCTCGACGGCGGCAAAATTGGCCATGAAATTCTCGCTCAATGCTCCACGATAGGTCTTCAAATTTATATGGATTCAAAGTGGAGAATGAGTGCTTTGATTTTGCCTTAAGGAGGTTAAGAAATCATTGAACCGATTTAGCGAATTTGTGGCTGGAATTTCTGAATGATATGGATCGTTTCTGAATTGGAGGCGGCGGCTGTAAAGTGAGGCTAGAGTTTTTATTTTTAGGGTATTTATAAAATATTTTTATTTTATTTAATTCAAAAATAATTCGTTCAGTTTTCGAACTCCGAATCGAACCCAACGACTGTCGCCCCTAGGAATGTACCCTCATTCCGAACATAATGGGATATGTTTCTTAAGCCAATTCGAGAGTTTCGATCAGTTTTCCTTTAAATTAAAATATAAAACATTTAATTTTAGGTTTGAACGTACATTTTAATTTGTCGGGGCCACATACTAATTCTAAAAATTCCAGAAAAATCATTTCTAGCTTTGTATTGACGATACGGTCCTAACAAAATAAATTTCGTCAAATTTGAAGACCGTATGAAAAATGACCATTTTCTGGTCGATCCAAATTGATTGAAATTGGTCAAACGCGTTTAAATTCGCCACGCTCATATATTGATCCCAAAAATAATGAAAATTTGAATCTAGCAATAACTTGACATCCCGGATCCAACAAAAGTGGTTTCATCAAAAACGGAGGTCGTTTGCGAAATGGCTATTTTTAAGGGCTATATTTCCATGGCGACTATTCTGAATTTTCAACTGGACATAACTTTTTATTCACGCGATGAAACTTGGATTTTTCAGATTTGTTGGAAAGATATTTTCAATTAGATTCTAATATTTCTGGTTTCACTAAAATTTGATTTATTTTGAATCTTGTACATTCATTTGAAATTTGAAATCGAATTTTCAAACTACAGCGCCATTTCCAATTCCTTTTATAATTAAAATAAATATTTATATTCTAACTTCGATTCAAATAAATATATACATTATAATTCTATTCAAAATAAATTTCTTGTCGTTATTATTTAAAATAAATCATTTTAAATATTCAAAATGGGAATGTCTAAATGAACACAAAATGTTGACACAAAATTGAACACACAAAATCTGAGCCATAGATCTCCCCTTGAATTACACCTCACACATAAAGACAAACAAATATTATGGTCCAGATTTTATGTACATAAATTTGTGTCCAATTTTGTGTCCTTATAGCCGCTCCCATTCAAAATTCATTGAAATTGCTAAAATAAATTTTTTAAATTGGTTATGATTTTCCATGTTGTTACAATCTCCCCCACTTAAATCCTTTTCGTCCTCGAAAATGAATGGAGTTGGAAGTTGTTTTACAAAACCAACTCAACTTTTAGTTTGGCTTTCATTCTTCAACTTTTCAGTTTCTAAGAATTTTCAAATTCTTCGAAAATTTGGCTAACACCCTAAATTTTAGAAAAATTTCGCCATGACCTCCTTTGTACAGGGAGCACCAAGAAAATCCCCAAACCGCCACATAGGCCCTCTCATCTCAAAAAGAAAAAGAAAAAGCCAAGCGGCTAGCCAATCGGCTCATAAAATCATCCAAACCCAATAAATTAGTAAACATGCACCTATTTGTTAGGCATACAATTTTATTCCTCATCTCTAGCCTCCTTGCTATGACCTGTTCAATGTATATACATGTATATGCATGCAATTTCAATCAATTTTCAAGTCAGTTCAATATTTTGATTCAATTTGGCTAAATTTACCTTACATTCGCATCATGGTTTAAATGAATAATCACACAACACAACCATCATTCAATTAGTGAATTGACGTTTCAAATTCATAATTTATATATATATATACGTAAAATCATGTTTTTGGTGCCAACTCACAATAATAGACCTTACCTAGTTTTGGTTCTCACACTAGTCTAATGGAAATATATAGATATCCCACTTTCGGAGTTCGAACATAAATACTAATGATAACGCGTCAATCATCAAAACTATGCCCGGACGACTAGAGTGTGATTCCATATCCATCCTGTATATTCGAGGCTTCATATACAGGTGGATCAGACGTATATTAAAATCTCTATATACCCAACAATCCAAATTAATTTAAAATAAATTATTCAAATACGTATAATCAGGTTTAAATTTTCAAAACAAAATTTTCTTTCATTTTTATTTTAAAATAACACTCTTCACACTCGTTCTAGGATACTACTGGTCCCATCTGTAACAAGTCATTCTCATTGGATATTACTAATCCAATCTCTGATGAATTCTTTTGTTCAGTTCTAATCTGCCTTGTTCTCCGAGCTCTGTAAACCAAAGCTCTGATACCAAAATGAAACGACCCGAACTTCCCCGTGAAGGAAAGCCCGGATTGCTTTGAGAACACGACAAATCAGAACATAAAAAGAACATTTTATTGCTTATTACAAAAATTTACATCAGATACAAGAATATACAGAGTATGAACAAATAATATACATTTGACAAATATCAGAGATTTATAAATTACAATGCAGCGAAAAATAATACAAAACATAATTGAAAGAGATACGCGGATACAGAGCTTTCCGAATATCATTCCAACTGTAAACTAGGATCCTGTGAATATAAATCTGCAAAACCAAAACTACCAGTTACCCGTGTGGAAAATAGGGGCACCCAGAGTTTAGGTTAAAACAATAAACTCCGGGTCAGTCATGTGACTGGTGTGAGAACTAAAACAGTTATTTAAAACTTTACTTTAAAATCAGATATATCAAGGGACCACGCCATATAACACGGTACAGGTTTCCTCCCAAGAATACCAGTGGATATAACAAAACAGGGCAATGCTTTTTGAAAAAAATGAAGCTATTATAAGACCCAGGTCCTATCATATAATGCAACGCAAGCCGGGGGATAGGGTTTTACCTTATAATAGCCAAACATGCTTGGTACGTTTAAAACAAATCATTTGATACTTATTATAAGTGCATAGTGTTTAAAATAACTTCAATAATAAATGTATCAATCCTAGACGACATGGGACCATATATCATGTCGCCAATACTAGGCTCTACAATCAAAACCGCAAATGTCACATATTGGAAGTTGGATTTCCATCTGTGAACCAAGGCAAGGGATCGTCCTTCCCGCTTCGAGACTCTTTAGCTCGAGTGTAACGATTCAGATTTCGCCCGGACCTAATCGATCGCAAAATCGACCAAGACTGTTCAAAAACCCGAATACGCTAACTCTGGGAATACAACACATCAGAACAATAACAGAAGACTTTTATTAACATCATAATAATATTACATCAGAGTACAGAATATATCAGAGTACATCGAAATAAATACAGCGGAAATAATTTACAATAATTTAATACATTGCAGCAGAAATGAATAAACTGATACAGTGGAAGACTATCAATTCTCTGAACACAGCTTTAAGCTTCGATCCAGAATCCTGCTAAATATATCTGTAAAAAGCTACTCGACTGCCCGTGTGGAAAATATGGGCACCCGTGTTTGCAAGTAAAACAAACTATAGGTCAGTCATGGGACTGGTATGAGAAATCTAACTTAACTTATCAAATAATAAGGCTAATCACAGAGCCACGCCGCTAATGCGGAACGGGTCTACTACATTGCATTGCCAGTGCATGAAATAAAGTAAATTGTTAAACAATGCAATGCTTTTTAGAAAAATGAAACCATTATAAGACTCAAGTCCCATCACACAATGCAACGTAAACCGGAGGATAGAGTTTTACCTTATAATGGTAAAAAATGCTTGATACGTATAAAATAGATTTGATATTATTATTAGTGTATATATGTTTTCAAAAATAATTTCAGTCTTAATGTATCAATCATAGACGGCATAGTTACCCATCCTATTATGTCGCCATACTAGTTCTACAATCAAAACTGCATGGTGTCGTATTGGAAGTTGGATTTCCATCATGAGTCAAGGCTAGGAACGATCTCCTTACCGATTCGAGACACTCTGGCAATGTCTCTGGATCACACCTACGGGCAACCCTTGGATCCTGCAGGGCCGGTCCATAAATAACATTAGTGGATTGGCAATTCCTAAACACACGCTTCCCGGTCCTAGTGAACCTATAAAATGGTCACAATCGACCAATAAATCCAAGGCGCCTCATTCCATCAACCACATAAGTAAAAATGTCAGGCCGTGTAAAAGCCCTAACACTACTTCTAGCTAGAAAGAAACGTGTGCACTCCCTGCGTTCTCTTGTCCCATTTCTGACTCTACCGGAGTGTGAGGCTCGTGAGGTAACGTTATACACAAAGCTATGCCAAAAATAGGCTATGCTTTGATCATCATCCACAAGGCTCTGCTTTTCAACAAAAGCCTTGATCTTTTGCATCTTGGCATGCCTCAATGACAATTCACGCCATGCGATTGATAACTACCAATATATAACCTCTGAGCTCGTGTGTCTCAAAGAAGGGTGTTAAATAAGAGAATAAATTCTCCACCACCACAGATATATATTAAATAGAAATCAGTTTAATTTACATGGAATGAAATCCAATGTCAGACACACATCCATTTACAAGTCCGTTCTGGATCTGAACGAAACTGGAGATACCTTATTCCTTATCCCGTTTGTCCAATACAGAAGAGAGGTGCTCGCTTATCCGGACAATCAACAAGTATGTCCGAACAACTACCACTTTAACCCTTTCCTTGGAGTAAATCACTCCAGCGCATCAGTAGTCAGCCATTCGATGTGAAGATCGCCAGTCTTCAACCACCATCTTCATCTTCGACTCTTAACCGTCGTAGTAATTATTCGAAATGGGTTAAACCCGGTCTTTCCGACTAACTCGTGTATTTTATAATCAAAAATCAAGTGCTATAAAAACACATCAATTGCCTCATTCCAATTCAGAATATTCTTTTAATAAAATATTCACATTATTCTATCAAAGATAAATTCCTTAAATTTATTCTTAAGCCTTTCTTTTAAAGATTTATTAAAACTCCAATTTGGTTTTAATATCAAAAATCATTATTTAATGATTATTTAAATTTAAGAAATTAATCTTATCTTTAAATGGGTTAAAGAACTAATATCATTTAAATCACAGTTCACGGTAAGCCCAAAATCGTCCTCCATTAAATATGAAATTTTCACAGAAATCAAATCAATATATAATTGATATAAATTTCTGTATCAGACCAATAATATAAATAGAATAACGGCAAAGCCTCTTAAATTCCATATATAGTATCGGTCTTCTTTTACAGAAGCTTACCTCGATTATTATTAAATCGAATCCATTCAATTCCAATTTAATATATTAAATTGGAAAACTTTACTTTAGAAAATTACCGTTTCATCTTAATAAAAGTTTTATAAATTCAAAATTATAATTTTACTGCTAATTGGGATTAAAGAACAAATGTCGTTTAAAACATAATTCACGATAAACCCTCAATTAACTTTCATCTTAATGCTTAATTAATTAATTAATAAATAAACTTATCTAAATCTAAATTAAAAGCTTTATTCTTTTCACACGGGGTTTAAGAGCAGTGTTATTTAAAACATCATTCACGTTAAACCCAAAATCCAATTTATTTTATTTAATTCTAATTAAATACTAATACATTGGAAAACTTCATTGAATCTTGATTAAAGATTTATTCTATTTCTTTATTACAATAATGTTTTCAAAATATTAGATTTTGGAAATTACTACTTTTTATTCTATTCATTATAAAATGAATAAAAACGATCGATAAACCCGTTCAGGTTAAAATGGTGTTTCAACTTATAATGGGCTAAATAGTCCAATTCATTACTATGTCCATTTATGGTTTATAATGGGCTAGACCTCCCATACTAGGCCTACAACTTGCGGATGCTGGACATGCCGGTCGGGTCCGGGCAGACTTATCCCACAAGTTGGGCTTAACCTCGTGTCATAGCCCGCTTCTTATTTGCGCACTTAGACCTCTCACATTAGGTTCAACATTAGTGGCTGCTGGATATGTCGGTCGGGTCCGGGCAGGCTTCCACCACAAATGCAACCTAACCTCGTGTCAAAAGTGCTATTATAATTTATAATTGTAATTATTTCATTGAAAATATTCACTATTCTAAACTATTCTTTATTTAAAATATCTTTATTCTAAAATATTCTTAATTTAAAATATCCTTTATTCTAAAATGTCCTTTATACTAAATTGTTATTTATTTTATAATATTCTTTATTTCTGAATCTGAATGCGACTCAACCAATTACCATATAAGTTCATTTATATGGTTTACATACATTGCATATGAATGATAAATAAACATCTAAATAACAACCAGAGTGTATTCTACAACTAATCACAAGGGAGATGTGTGATTAGAATATCATCCCAAGACCCGTGTGGGGTTTCATCCAACAAATAAATAATAAATTATTGGTGCACTTGGGCGATGTGTGAAAATTATCGTGCCAATCACATAAACAAGTCAGATAACTTGTAAATGGAAGTGTAATATTCAATTTGAATTATAATTAATATACTAACATTATCTTTAATACGTCAAACATTTCAACATCACAGACATATATTTCAAGACATCACTAACATCATATTTTAACATATGAATATTTTCACCACTATTGCCAACAAATAAATGACAATGTTTTAATCCTTCCTACAATAAAATGTAAATTTTATTGCTAACATATTTCATTTCAACAATGAGAAATTTTAATGATTCCTACATACGAAATAAAAATGTAATTTTTTTTATTAATCTATTCCATTTTAATATCTAATTCTTTCTAATGCATACAATGGAAATATATTTTTCATTGTCAAATCCTTTTAGTGAAAATGACCTACAATAAAATGAAGTGTTATCATCCAATCTTTTTATTGCAAAACAAATGACAACAAAATGTGAACTTTATATTCTAATCTTTTTATTGTAACAAAATGGCATTAAAAATATAAACTTTAATAACTATACTTTTTATTGTAACAAAACGACAATACAAATCTAATCTTTTATTTCAATACTTTTTATTGAAAACAAATGACAATAAAAATCTAATCTTTTATTTCAGTACATTTTATTGAAAACAATGTTACATAAAAATGTAATTTTTTAATTCTATTCTTTCTAATGAAAACAATATTACATAAAAATGTAATCTTTTCGATCTACGCTTTTTATTGCATCTAAAATGTCTATAAAAATACAACTTTAAAATCTACTCTTTTTATTGCATCTAAAATGTATATAAAAATGCAACTTTAAAATCTACTCTTTTTATTGCATCTAAAATGTCTATAAAAATGCAACTTTAAAATCTACTCTTTTTATTGAATATGAAATGTCAATATAAATACAACTTAAAAATCTACTCTTTTTATTTGAACAACTTTGACGCTAAAAACATGATCTTTTTATTTGGGCAAGTTTGACGCTAAAAATATGTTCCTTTTAGCTGAAACAAAATAACGCTAAAAATATGTTCTTTTTCCATTTTAACTAATTGAAAATAAAATGCAATATTTTATTTCAACTCTAATTCATTTGCAAGAATCATATTTCATGTAAAAATAAAAATGAGATTTTTATTGTTAAGTTAATTCCAATGTTCACGTACCAAAATAAAGATGAAATCTTTAATCTAAAATAATCCCATGTTCATAAATCAAAATAAAGATGAAATCTTTATTCTAAAATAATTCCATGTTCATAAATCAAAATAAAGATGAAATCTTTATTCTAACTCTCAATCCCAAGTTTATGTATTCAATAAAAACTATATTTTAATGAACAAATCACATCAATATTATTGAAATTGTTATTGCAATCAAATCTGTACGCATGGATCTAAAATGAAAGACATAGATCTGAATGACAGAAGGTAAATCTAGAAAATAGAAGAACGATTTTACTGTAAACTATAACCGCATCCATAGATCTGAAATATGATTTTATTTTAGAGCTGTATTTAACCACAACTAGAGATTCAACAAAAAATGAAATTTCATCGTAGATCTAGCAAATTATGAACATCATAATATATCACAAGCAACGATCAATAAATTCTAAATTATAAACATTGCAGATCTAAATCATTAACCTACATACAATGATTTAAAAGCGAGAAAAATAATTAAATTATAATTAATTATTTAAAACAGAAATCTCACCTTGTTCGAAGCAAATCTAAAATTCTAAAGGGTTCAGAATCTGTTCCATCGCAAAGATATTTTCACCATGATTCCAACGCGACTGATTTTGCAATTTTCTAACAACGTATGCAAAAGTTATGATAATTTTTTTCATTCGATGATTAATTAATTAATTAAATTAAGTAATAACCTTTTAATCCATCCTTAATAATTTTTGAATTAAAACGCTGCGTCATCTTCTTCGTTTCCCTTCCGTCGAACTGAACGCAAAAAGCCGGCCTCCTTCTTTGAAAGTCGCGCCACCCACAAGTCTCTTTTTCGATCACCACCTTTGAAGTTGTTCATCTCCCTTTGCTCTTCATTTTTGCCTTTGGAAATTTCGAATTTCATAGAGTGGATGGAGAGAAATCAGAGGGGGAAGATTGGAAGGTTCGTGGCCATTAAACGTGAAGAAGAAGAAGAAGAAGACAGCCGATGTTTTGTAATTAGGAATAGGTTTAGAGAAGTTTAGGATGTTATATGGTGGTGAGGAATTTTTGTTTTAACCCCTTGTGTATTTTAATTATGTTTAACTATATTCTTTTAACCCCCCTTATGTATCTATAACATTATATTATTTAGTTTCTTTTTTTTAGTCCTTGCGCAGAGGTTTATACATTGCTATCCTTTGTTTCATTTCTCTCTTTTTTTATTTTTTTTTAAATCAAGTTAGAATTAATGATAATTATTATAGAATATTTCATGCCTTTGTTGTCCAAAATTTATTTTATAACAAGTGATAGTAAATATTTATGCATGTGCCTGTGTGGTAAATGCATTAAAAGTAATTTTACTAATAGGAAAAAATTAACGTATGTTAACTAAAGGAATAGTTAAGTAATTAAAGCCGACATTTATGGGAAAAAAAGATGTAGCATTTTCCTTATTATTTGCACATTCATTGCAGTTAGTAATTGAAATCTAAATCAAATATATGCATATAAAATGAAATTTAACCTTTGTCATAATTTGAAAACTAGAATTACAAAATATAATCAAGCTTCAGTTTAGAAAGATTTATAAGATTAAAATTGTAGTTGTACGTAAAGGAAGAAAAAAAATTCAAACCTCGAATAAAAATGACACATATATAACAAAATGGAGAAAGAAAATTTAAAGGGATGTAGATTTAAGAAATGAGAATACAAAATAAGATACCTGTAAATAGAATGTGGGAAGGAAATAAATGAATGCATAGGTAATGTGAACTAGGATGCATGAATGTAGAAAAAAAAGAAAAAAAAAATGTGAACATGCAGATGCATGAATGTAGAAGTAAGGAAAGAAAAGAAATGCGTTATTATTGAAGAAATAAAGGGGAGAGAAATGAACCAATGAATTTGGGGAAGTGGAAAAAGGAGAGGAAAAAAATAAACTTCATAAAATGTGAATGAGCAAAGAAATTTTGTGCATGATTTATTTGATTATTAATATCAACATTAATTCTCGTTATCTGCTAGTTAAAACGTGTGTTGTATACCATTGACACTCTATTTCTTTATAATTTTTCTTATACAATTTAAACTGGAAACATTCTTTTATTATCAATAGTCAAAAGTTAATTATTACAAATATACAATAATTTCTTAAAATAGATATTTTAAATTGATTCCAAAATTCCGAATTGTTACACCGAGCCTCAGGAACAACCGCAACTACACCTTGGATCTTCAGGGCCAGTCTACTCGATGTGGATTAAAATGCCTGAACCATGTGTTTCCCCACCCTATGGGGCGTAAGTCTGGTCTGTATAAAGACCATATCATCCATCGGCCCCACAGTGCTGATATATCTGAGGCGCCTCGCTATCCATCATCCACATAAGTAAAATGTCTGGGTATGCAAAACCCAGACACCACTCCTAGCTAGAAAGAAACGCATGTCCTCCCTGCAGTCCTCTCCCGTTTCTGGTTCACACCGGAGTGTGAGGCTTGCGAATTAACGCTACACAAAGCTATGCTATATTAAAGTCGTGCTTTGATCATCAACCACAAAACTCTGCTTTTCAACAGTAGCCTTGATCATTTGCATCTCAGCATGCCACATAGGCAATTCACGCTATGCAACCGATGACTATCAATCACACAGAATGAAATCCGATGTCAGACACACATCCATTTACAAGTTCGGTCTGGGTCTGAATGAAACCGGTGGCACCTTATTCCTTGTTACGTATGTCTAATATAGGAGAGAGGTCCTCGCATATCCGGTCGATCTCCAAGTACGTCCGGACGATCACCACTTATTACCTTGTCTTTGGTGTACAACCCAATCAAGACATCAGTAATCATCCAAATGATTTGAAGACCTCCAGTCTTCAACCACCGTCTTCATCCTCGACATATCGTCGAATCAGTTATTCAGAATGGGATAAACCTGGTCTTTCTGAATAACTCGCGTATATAATAAACAAGTGCTATAAAAACACAACATACACCTCATTCCAATCCAGAATATTCCTTTATTCAAATATTCTTTTACTTTAGGAAACGTTCCCATTAATTTTATCAAAGATAAATTCTTTAAATTTATTTTTTAATTTTCCTTTGGATATCAATTCAAACCATTATAAGGTTTTCCAAACTAGTCGGGATTAAGGAACCTTACCGAAGTAATTGTTTGTTTAATTTCCCAATCCCAACCTATTCATCCCATGAAGTAAAACTGGTAATACTTCCTATCTAACACCACAATGTTCTCGGTAAATTCAATTACCATTTCACGTTCAAATTTAATTAAAGATTTAACTATCGCTTGGAGTAAAACTGGTGGTACTCCATTCTCGATCATTTCTCGAATTTGATAATTTTTGTTATCAAATTCACCTTTCAATCTATTTAAAGATTCATTAAAACTCTAATTAAGTTTTAATTTCCAGAAATCATTAGTTAATGATTTTTTTCAAAGTTAAGAAATTAATCTTATCTTTAACTAGGTTAAAGAACTAATGTCATTTAAAACACAGCTCACGATAAACCCAAATTCCATTAACAATGGAATTTTCATAGAAAACAAATCGATATAAACTTCCATATCCATCCGATAATATAAATTGAATAACGGCAAAGCCTTTTAAATTCCACATATATTAACAGTCTTCCTCTACAGAAGCTCACTTCGATTATTAGCAAATCGAATTCCATTCAATTCCAATTTAATATGTTAAATTGGAAGACTTTACTTTGGAAAATCTCCTTTAAATCTTAACAAAAGATTTATAAATTCCAAATCACATTTCACTGTAAATCGGGTTAAAGAACGAATGTCGTTAAAACACAGTTCACGATAAACCCAATTCACATCCCGTTTTATCCCGGTTATTGAATATAATCAGAAACTCTAACAATCTTAATTAAAAGATTTATTCTCTTCACATGGGGTTTAAGAATAGTGTTACTGAAGACACCATTCACGACGAACCCAAAATCCCATTTCATATTAAATCCAAGGCTTTGAATAGAAAATATATCGGCTTATATTCAATACCAAATTCTACAACCAATAAATATCGTATTGGAAATAACGATATAAATATATCTTTCAAATTCTAATAACAATATCTGCATAATCACGAAATCCAACAACGAAATATTCCAAAGACAATTTCGATTCAAATCCATTCCAATTTATATATTGGAAATCCTGGTTATTTTTAAAACCATTTCAAATCCAATTTATTTATTTAAAAATATTGGATTATAATTCTAGTTCATAACTAGTTCATTTCGATAAAAATATATTTTTATCTTTTCAAATATGGAAATTTTCAACCTAATTCTTTCCAAATCATTTATTATGATTTTACACAAATTATTGATATATTTAATAATTTTATCAAGGCCCGTATAGTCGATTTCCATAAACGGTCATCGAACTGCACTTACAGCGACCTTTTCCAAATTTGACTTGGACATAATTCCTAATCCAACGATTAGATTTCAAATTTCTTGTATTCGTTAGAAAGCTCTTTTCGATACGAACCCAACGGTTCCGGTTTTAGGAGAACCCGACGACCGGATCTCCCGTAATGTCCATTTGAAGTTAATGGTCGAAATTCGCGAACTGCAGCTGCGCGGCGCGTTCTATTCAGGCCATTATAATATATGTATATATATAATATATTCTAATTTTCATCGATTTCCTTTTAAAACGAATTTTATAAACTGTTTTAAATTCGTTTTAAAAGCGATTTCCACTTCCATTTCAATTTCAAATCCAAATTGAATATTCCAACATAAATTCGTTCTAAATTCATTTCAAATCGATTTCAATTCCATTTCAATTCGTTTTGAATTCATTTTAAATCGATTTCAATTCAATATTCAAATTCAAATCCAATTTGAATATTCCATATCATTTCAATATTAAAATGATAATATTTTCAAAATATCAGATTTTGAAATCACTTTTCGATATTCATTATAAATGAATAAAATCGACCAAATTCCCGTTCGTGTTAAAATGGCGTTTAGCTACTTAACACGGCTTCATTTCAATATTCACTGAATATTATTTTAAAATATTCGTTAATTCTGAATTGTAATCAGACTCAGCCAATTACCATATAATTTTATTTATATGGATTTCAACATCACATATATACAACAATAATGATAAGCAATCACTAAAAATTCAAACATCATCCAGAGTGCATTCTATAACTGTATAAGCATTAAAATAAATAAATAATGCTTATATAGGCTGTCAACTCATCATTTGACGTACCACTAATTTATTGGGATCAGCGTATGTCAAATATTATCCCAATACCCATGTGGGGTTTTCAAACAACAAATATTGTTTATTATTTATGCAGTTGGGCGATGTGTAAAATTTATCGTCCCAATCCATATCAGATAAAATAAGTGTACATAAACAAACCATCCGGTTTGTAAATGAATATTTATTTCAACACAAGACTATTTTATACCGTTCATAGATACAATAAAAATGATATTTTTATTGTTCAAATATTTATTTCATACATGAATATTTTATATATATACAAAAAAAATGATATTTTTATTATCCAAATATTTTATTCCATATAGTACAATCAACAATCACAATACTGTCCATTTCACATCACAATCAATTTTCACATAGAATACAATCAAATAAGTCGTCCATGGTCTGTGGACGACGGGGAGCAGTTCCGACATGCAGTTATAAAATAAATAACTGTACAGAAAATCTTAGCGAGAAGTTCTCGTCATGGTCGGTTTTTATTTCTGAATTTCTGTTCGGATTCGAAATTGCTTGAAATTCCAATATCCTTCGTTTTGGATGCGGTCAGTTTTGTTGCGAAGCTCTCGGCTCCACGATCGCAACGGATCCAAGTTTGCATTTTTCCGACCTCGTATGAGAAAGATATGGGCTTTAATGTATTTGATAATTAAACGAGTTATTAATTAAAATAATTAAATAATCATTCACCCTAAAACCATCGTCCCCCCTTCGTTAATTACCCAGGCCGTTCAAACCCATTTGCTCCTTCCCGACCCCCTCCCCGGGCATTGATGAACTCGACGGCCATCCCTTGCCAGAAAACGAGCTCGATGGCGGCAACTTTGGCCACGAAATTCTCGCCCAACGCTCCACTATAGGTCTTCAAATTATTATGGATTTGACGAGGAGAATGAGTGCTTTAATTTTGCCTTAAGGAGGTTAAGAAATCATTGAACGGATTTAGCGAATTTGTGGCTGGAATTTCTGAACGATATGGATCGTTTTTGAATTGGAGGCGGCGGCTGTAAAGTGAGGTTAGGGTTTTCATTTTTAGGGTATTTATAAAATATTTTTATTTTATTTAATTCAAAAATAATTCGGTCAGTTTTCGAACTCCGAATCGAACCCAACGACTGTCGCCCCTAGGCATATACCCCCATTCCGAACACAATGGGGTATGTTTCGTAAGCCAATTCGAGTGTTTCGATCTGTTTTCCTTTAAATTAAAATATAAAACATTCAATTTTAGATTTGAACGTACATTTTAATTTGCCGGGGCCATATACTGATTCTAAAAATTCCAGAAAAATTATTTCTAGCTTTGTATTAACAATAAGGTCCTAACAAAACAAATTTCGTAAAATTTGAAGACCGTTTAAAAAATGGCCATTTTATGGTCGATCCAAATTGATTGAAATTGGTCAAACGCGTTTAAATTCGCCGCGCTCACATATTGATCCCAAAAATTATGAAAACCGGAATCTAGCAATAACTTGACATCTCAAATCCAACAAAAGTGGTTTCATCGAAAACGGAGGTCGTTCGCAAAATGTCTATTTTTAAGGGTTATATTTCCATGGCAACTATTCTGAATTTTCAACTGGACATTACTTTTTATTCCCGCTATGAAACTTGGATTTTTCAGATTCTTTGGAAATATATTTTCAATTATATTCTAATATTTCTGGTTTCACTAAAATCCGGTTTATTTTGAATTCTGTACATTCATTTGAAATTTGAAATCAAATTTTCAAACTACAGCGCCGTTTCCAATTCCTTTTACAATTAAAATAAATATTTATATTCTAACTTCGATTCAAATAAATATATACGTTCTAATTCTATTCAAAATAAATTTCTTATCGTTATTATTTAAAATAAATCATTTTAAATATTCAAAATTCATTAGAATTGCTAAAATAAAATTTTTAAATTGGTTCAGATTTTCTGGGTTGTTACACTCTGATCTAGATTCTTATTTCAAATAAATTTCGATCATCTCTGATTGCTAAATACACGATTACAGAAATTTATTCATCGATTCTCTTATCCTTATTTCCCTTAGATATCATTCGAGATTCACACCTAAGGGGATTTATCAAAGAATTGGCTCTCGCAAATCCAGATTCAAAGACTGGGGATTCCGAACAATTTTTATATCACAAAATAAATTTTTATTTCCGTTGTATCAGTTCCAAAATACTAGTTTGCAAAATATATTGTATTCCCAAAATAATTCACCCTTTTCAAAATTTACTTTTAAAATTATTTACACTTTTCAAAATTTATATTTCGAAACTTTTTTAATTTCAAGATACGTTTTTCTATTGTCGATTCCACTCATTTTAAACCCGATAAGCTACGCTTTGAATAAACCAAAGATCTTATACCACTTGTAACGTCCCGCCTCTTTGACCGCTTCAAATCGGTAATTTAACCAACTTAAAACGTTCAAATGGATGGATCGTTATTTAGCTTACGGAGTTTAAATCAGAATCAGCACAGGGAAAAACATAGAATAAATGAACACATAATATTTAATAGCAAAATAAACTTTCATATATAATCACAAATTTTGATGCAAGATTTTCTATACAGCGGAATTTAAAATATCACAAATTTTGATGCAAGATTTTCTATACAGCGGAATTTAAAATATCACTTGAATACAAGAAAAATATTACTGTTTTAAAACATCAGAGCGTGCCGTCTCTTGAAATCCCCAGCTTTGACAGTCTTTAAATCCTAAGCTGAGATCTTTAAATATGTAACACTCGAGTCTGACCCGAGCGTTGCATGCAAAAACATAAAACACCCGAGTCAGGATTAATCATAGTTCAAGTAAATCAATTTCAATAAGAACTAAAATAAAATAGTTAATCCAACAATTTATTTCTGGGTGTATCAATCCTATGAAGGGGGGTGGCGACATAGATTTTATAAAAAATAAACTCATTCAGGATATAAATGAACAGGCCGTTCTATGTATACATACTTTTCACCCATAAGACTTAAAATTTAGACCATAATCACCATGCATACTTACATTAGCCAACATTAACTATTTATTTGTTTAAGAAGTACAATGATCAAATGGAAGAATGCATTGCAGACTTGTAGTAGTTAAACCTATGCACTTCATTAAACTAGCGCAACCGCCTTTCAATGGATAATTACCATGTTTACAACATTTGAGTTCTACAAACACTACACTAAACAGGAGAACCGGAAGGAAAAATAATGCTACATCAAAAGTATGCAACAAGCGTATGCAGTATGGGTAATTACCTAACTGGATGATTTGTTTTGTCACTCCAATACTCTCTTTCATATATAATTCATGTGAAAGTGTAGCATGGCAAAACATGAAATGGGTAAATGATAAACAGCTTTAAAAAAACCGTTGCCTAAATGGTTTTAAGAAGGCCATATAGGAACTCATGCTTAAAAAAGAAACTGAGTTTTAATATTTCTCGTTCTGCATGCCGATATGGCGTCCGGAATGGACAAACAAGTAGTGATTTACCTCATTTTACATCAAATGGACCTGATGTAAGCTAATCCAACATTTCAATATGTAAACTTGATACTCTTCATTGGTGTCGAGACTCAATACCATAAGAAAAAAGGAAACCAATTATTTTAACAATGTATTTAAGATAACCATATCCATTTACATTAGTTCAATATTTTTAACAGAATCTCCACCTCACACACGCCCACATGCAGTCAAACAGATTGCAAGGGTACAAAGTGGAAGTCACGAAGTGGCACAAATATGCAACTGGACATATGCATGTAAATAACTTTCATAGTCTGAGTGGCTAAATTTTAAGCATGTCAGTAAATTGTATAACCTAGTTTTAAAGGCACAACAAGACGTCCATAAGTATTGATTTAATATTCAAGATACTTCTAACACATAAGGTTGTTTTAATTTATACTGCAACTTATGACTGTACATAATTATGAACATTGTACACAATGTTCTTAACATCAGCTAAACTAAAAACCATACTGAAATCATACGACCAGGGATGTTAATTAAAAATCAACCTGCATGGATATATTCACATTTATAAATGTACGAATGAATATACCAAAACATGTGCTGAAATCAAAAAAATGTTGTATACTAAAGTCAAATGAATCATGTTAATACACAAGGCCTAACAACGTATACATGAAAGTGAGCATGGATGTTAAAAGTGTCCACACTATAATTAAAATTCCAGAAATTAGAAAACCATTTTGGCAAGCATAAACTTTAATCTTTCCAGGAATTTGGCACATATGGAAATGGAATAACATTTGTTTCCGATTTCACGTATGCAAACTAGGCAGGAAACTTTGGTTAAATGTTTTCGGCTTTCAAATGATGATAAAAATTTGACAAATAGTTTTGAAAAAAAATTCTTTTCAATCATGCATGATGACAGTAGTGCAGTAAAGTGGATAGCCAATATGTTCGGGTAATTTGATTGACAGAGTATTGTGTCTTTCAGGGTCCATATGAATTAGGCAAAACCATATATATTCACGTTCCAGCAATTTCGAATACATCATACTTTAATTACTACCTGCAATGGACATGAATATATGTTCCAGAATACTGCATGAATTTCCAGTAGTTCAGACATATGTGTGAGGTATAAGCAAAAATATCTAACTAGCAAACTTTCAGAAATAAGCCTATATATATATTTATGCATATATAATATAATACATATATATAATAATGTAACTTATACTTCCTAGTAGATTCATTTAGGTATAAATGATAATAATGATCCATGTTTGTTTCTTTACGGCCATGGTTCGAAATACATGCAAAATCCCTAGTCAGCTTTGTGTTCAAAAAGTAATGTACAACTACTTACATATGAACAAATATAAGATTTAACCAATGAGCAGGTGGTAATATAAATGTGTAGAAAACCGGGTTCCTATTTCTTTCCTTGAAATCAAGTTACATCTACACAAGCAGGTTAGTGTAGACCCAACAAATTGTTATATTGGCATGAACAAATGTGTATAGCAGGGTAGAACTACTTACATAAAAATGCACTTCAGGTTTCACTAAACATGGTGTTTGTGCCCATATATATACGTTTTATATGAACAATGGATGAATCAAAAATGGGCAACCAGTTTCCAAGCTATTGGTCATAACAAGGTGTATAAATTAGCATGAAGATTTTTATGTATGCAAACAAGTCAAAGCAGCATGTTTCTAATTTGTGAACCATATGATTGACCCTATATAACGCGACAAGTAAGGAAACCATATATCTCCAAATTTAATCAGGCAACAGGTTACTAAATTTAGACCATGTCCCAAAATATGGTTCAGTTTATGGCAACAGGAGATTACCAAATGTTCAATACAATCAGCAAGAGCCATTAACACCAAAGGACACAGGTTCGTGGCATCAGATAAATTAAGACTGACAAACATTCATGCATCCGAAGATCTTGTATACATTCGTATGCTTACGATGCATGTATACATATACCAAAGTGTATATATATACACACACATATCCGCCGGCCTCCACGCATATATACAATCACGTTTTGACAATCAAACAAGTAGCAGCCAGAAAATTTCCCAAAAGAACGCAATGACCGACAAGGAAACAACCCACTAACTCAGTACCAATCGAAATTAACTACTTGAAAATAGATTAATCATGAATGAGATACTCATCTGCAGTAGCGCAACAGCGAGGTGGTTCCCGTGATGCATCAGGCGCAGTGGTGACAGCGGACGGTGACGCAAGTTGATGATGGGCAGTGGTGGTGAACTGATGCTTGAGTGCAAGTACTAACGGGCCATGGCAACACGAGAAGCAAGGTGGAGATAAGAAGGAGAGGAGCCAATTCGATTTCTCAGCTAGGTATTTTGGGAAAGCTTCAATTTTAAGGAAATAAGAGAAATTGGCGTTGGCCATTAGACATTGTAGAAGGAAAATTTTGATTTTTAGAGCGGGTAATTCGGTGGCCATTATAATCTAAAAGGAAGAAATGAATTATTTTGCTGAAGAATTGGGGAAGTAGCGATTTTTATAAGAAGAGGGATTGCGAGGATAAGATCAACGTAAACTCACGTAGGGTTAGGTAACCACGATTTTTTCATATAGGTCAACGAAATATTTATTTGAGGGAGGTGATATCTGGTTGTACTTTAATATTAATTTCTACCATAATTCACTATGTAATGATCTAAATTTTGTATTGCTAAAGAAATATCCAAACGGAACAAAAATATGCGAACCATCATATTTCAATGTTCGGAATCTTATAAAATTAATTTAAATGTAATTTGACTCTGTCCATACACGATGTTGTTCAAAATTTTAAATTATTTATCGGTATACCGATTTTATCCCGTTTGTTCACAAAACAACATCGTTTAATTTCAAATTTGAGGCATTAAATTTTACTTCACAAATACACGTATATCCAAGCCGAATTTTCCATATATTTCGACAGATAAAATTATTTAATGTAAATTTTATTATTTTTAATTCGACCATTTAAAATCTTCAATTGAATTTTAAATCCAATTCATCCAAACTCTATTCAAATATTCTGTACTAAATATTTGATCCTTAATCAACCATTTTTGACTTAAACATGGAATTCAATTAATTCAATTCAAACAATGTATTTGATTTTAACTCATATAAATATAAATTGATTATTCATATTTAATCTTTAATTAATTACGTATTCCAGTTGTCGAAATTCTGGGACATTACATAATTTAAATTAATAAATTAATTTAAATAAATATCATTTACTTCGATTAATATTAAATAAGTAATAATATAATTCCATTTTAATTGTTTCTTAAAACAATTAATTTCAGTTGTAAATCGTTACATTAATTATGATGAGGCACGTGCTCCGCACAGAGCTGATTTCTCTTTTCATAAACTTCATTTTTAAATAATATATTTAAAAATCTATATTCAGTTATAAAATAAATTTCATAACTTCATTTTATATCGATTTACCTGACGGTAAATTAATATTTCAAAACGATTGATTTATCGGTCAACTGTTGCCAATTACTCAACCAATACTGCTCATTGGTTAAAACAAAACGATTGATGAATTTTAGGTCAGTGGTCAACAATCAAATCAATCATCCAAACAAATGGGTTTAAACAGTTCAATAATGATAATATGAAAGTAAATAACATCTAATATAATTGAGGAATTTGGTTGGATCCCTTCAACCTATTCTTCTCTACATCCAAATGGTTACTTCAAATAACATCATTTACTCAATTTTACTGGTTATTTCTGTAACAGTAAAATAACAGCAATTGAATACCAATCAATTTATTTAACACTAACAAACAACTCAAGCCATTCATTAAATTAAACATGGTTATTTTATAACCATGACCAGCAAGGTAAGTTACCTTATTTGGGACCAATCGTTAAAATAACGTTTTGGTTTTTATTAATTAACATGCAATTCAGCTAATTCAATCAATATATATGTAAACAGTCAACACGCAACAAACAATCAGCAATTATGACACATAAATTATAAAAATCGACTTATATAAAATATAAATGGGAAGAAAAATGAGTGAGTAAACTAAACTTGATTCCAATTATCGTTGAAGAGGTTCGGTTACAGTTAAATTAAGCAGTTGTTTAATTCAACTGAAATTTCCAGTCGTCTCCATTTATGTCCAAAATAGCTCCAGAATGTGGATCTCGACAATACAGTTCCAATGCAATTTATTTCATTAAATTATGTCAACATATGCACCGGTTATAAATAATATAAATATACGTTATTAATTATCTAATTATTTACTTAATTATATTTTAATCAAACTAGTTACGTTGTTTTAGAGAATAACATGGCAAGCTAATTTCTTCCTTGTCGGTTCTGAAAATCTCAATTATTATTCCCGAACTGCAGCCCAAAATTTTCTCATGTGACTATTTCTTTGAGCTGCAACAAAACCGATTATTTATTAATATTATAACTCGTCACATTCTAATTTATTAATTAAACCTTAAGTTATAGGTTAATGATTTTGATTACATTCATTAGAGGCAAATCAGGGCCACCAGTCTCGTATGCTTTTGTTTCATTTATTCTAAACACTACCCGACAAGGCTCCTGCAAAAACATGGTCCATCACATATGATCTTAAATTAAACAAACAGAATTTCCTCATTAGTGAAATTATTTATGTTAACTGAATTACGTTTAATAAACATGCCGGTTACTATAGTAAACTTCTGCTCCTACTCATGTATTAGTTTGTAGTGTTTCTTCCAACTCCAAATTCCTGTTCGAAAATGGATATGAGCTCCAAATTTACTGAACATAACTAATCTACTAGTAATATTAATTAGATTAGTAAATTACGTACATTAGGCTGAAATGATGTCTTCCAAGTTCCCTTTTGAAACAAGATTCATGCTTCCAGTTCAAACATTGAACTTCCTCACGTTGCCACTTGTTTTCCCTTCAAGTACACACTACTTTGTTTCTGTCTTCCCTCCGTTCTACTGTCGGTAGCGCTAGCGACTAGCCACCGGAGCAAAATCCAAAACCGCCACCTCGAAGACCATGCAAACCCTTATCACCGCCCAGCGTTTCACGCAACTCTAAGTCGTCCATCCCCTCCAGTTCAATCTTGAACGGCGATCCTTCGAGCTTCAGTCCACGTCACCCTAGTTCGCTAGAATGGATCGTCACCGTCCAAAATATCATAGTCTAGGAGGGAAACAAATTTGTTGTTTGATGATTTCGATTTTAGTTGAGGGACTGAGGAGAAAAAATTGGAGAAATGATCGATGTTCTGGTTCGTTAATTAGAAGATGGTGGCGGAAAATTTAGAATGAGTTGACTGCATATGAAAGTTTGACCGAGAATAGGGCTTACCTATTTTCCTTTTATAGAGTTTGGTCATAATTTATTAATACTTTATCATCCTAAAACTTAACAGCGAAGTATATTCTCAAAGCACTTACATACGACTTCCGTTTTTGACAGAAATGTAATCCTTGCATTATAAAAATATTCTGGACCCAATGGGACAAGTTTCATCGAATTTCATGGTTGTTTGTGAAAAGTCCTTTATAATTACCGATGAAAAATCAAGCATTTAAAATTCCTATAATTACAGAAAAAATCGAAAAAAATATGAGACCTCGACATTTTACTAGACCTCTTCCTAACAGATCCAATGAAATTTGTTTCGTTAAATTTGGAGTTTGTTTGACCAGTCGTTTATTTGTTAAAAGTTACTCCTGTCTAAATAACCTAAACAATTAAATAGAAACAGAGACGTTTTTGGTCATCGAAGTCACATACGATACTAGTTTGCCACGAAATTTGATTTTCTTACAATAATTTAATGATACGGTTCCAATGAAACTAAATTCATCGAAAACTGAGACCATTCGCAAAAATGGCTATTTTTAACGCTTAAATAATATTATATGAATTCCAAAATAAATCAAATAAATCATAATAAATTATTATTATTATTATATGTGTAACGACCCGGCTTTTCCCTCGGTTTTGGCCGGTAATTAAACCAACTTAAACCGTTCATAAAGATGGATTGTTAGGGGCACTTACACATTTGCACAAAATAAAAACAACTTTTCCATTATCATTAAAATAATATTACATCAGAGTTACAAGAGGTACATCAGGGTACATCGATTACACAGCGGAAAAGGTACTAACTCAGCGGAAGAATGCGAATGCTCCAAACATAATAGCTCCAGTTAAACCAGAGTCCTGCTCCAACTAACTCCAAGGCTGTATCTGCGAACCAAACTACTAGGCTGCCCATGTAAAAATTAGGGCACCCAAAGTTTAGGTGTGAGAACAATAAACTCCAGGTCAGTCATGAGACTGGTGTGAGAACTCAAAACAGTTACTATTTAAGATTCATTTTAAAGTTAGGTAATTCAACGGACCACGCTGCTAATGCGGAACGGGTTTACTCCATATGAATTCCCATGCATAGAAATTCGCAATGACTTTTGAAAAATGAAACTACCATAAGGTCTCGCGGCACACACACGATGTAAACGCACACATGGGCGAGGTTTCTCCTTATGATAGTCAAAAATGCTTGATACGTGAAAATCCTCTTCCAATACTATAATATAGTGTGAAAAATCATTTCGAAAGTAAATGTATCAATCTTAGCCAGCATGTGTACCATATATTATACTGACGTATGGTATACAATTAAAACCGTACAGGCTCGTAGCGGAGATTGGTTTTCCGACAATGACCAGGAAAAGGAACTTCCTTCCGAACTGAATTTTGAACACCTCTAGAGGGATGCCCTAGGATCAACTAATGCTCCTCATGCCAACACAAGGCCGGGTTACCCCTTAACTGGGCAACTTAGAGTACGCCTGAGTATGCCATCTCCCGGTCATAACCGACCTTTCCGAGCGCGCCAAACAACAACCACAAAAGTAGATGCTTTTACCACATAGGTTAATACTTGGGCTCCATACCATAGTACACCTTTTATCTAGAAGGAGACAACACCCCATAACCTTGTCGCATTTCTTCCTGTTTTGGCCATTCATCGGGTTGTGAGGCTTGTCGAGGTCACGCTACACAAAGCTACGCTTAAACAAGCCATGCTTTGATCATCTATAGCTCACCACATATCTTAAGTATGCCACATTATCCATTAACAACGCATCACTGAATTCCAATATATAACCTCTAAGCTCGTACGTCTTAGAGAAGGGTGTTAAGCAAGAGAGTAATTCTCCGCCACCAAACAGATATATATTGATAAAACAGTGCTACGCAGTTAATTACAATGTCAGACACACAATGCATATGAGTCCGTTCTGGGTCTGAACGAAACCACAATCCGGAATTCATTCACATACGTTCGGGCTTCTTGCCACCTAACTGATATAAAATCCATCTGCAAATGGGAGCGACCCACTCGAGACATTCAGCAAGTCGTCCTTATGACATGAAGGGTCCCGGTCTTCAATGTCGTCTCCAATGTCTTAAATTGCTCCGCAACATCGTATTATTACTTGGAATGGTTTCAGACATACATCCGATCCCGGTCTTTCCAAACAATAGGCGCAATTTAAAAAAACACAATTATAGAACACACAGGCTTTCTACCAATCTCCTTCCGTCTTGGTTTTTGTCAAAATTAAACTTCTTCAACCCCATTCTCAAATTATTACAAAATCCATGTTTAACCTTTCTCTTTTAAAACACATCCCTTAAATCAAAGATGATTTAGCCTTAAAGTCTTAATTAATTTTCCGCTTGATAACTCATTATCAAAATCCAGTTTTCCTATGAAAATCCTTATTCCACATTTCAACCCTATTTTCCAATTGAATTGATTTTCCACATTCCATTTTTTTAATCTTAACTAAAAGATTATACTTTCTTTCCAATTCCCACTTTTAATTTCCTCAAATCAAAGATCTGATCAAGTCCTCAAAATACGATTTGAATTTCCATAACTCAATCTCATGGGGTTTCAAGAATGATATTATTGAAGATATGATTCACGACAAAACCCAAATCAATTGATATTGCACATAAGTTACACAAAAATTGTATCTACTTATATTTGATATCAATTCTCATAATCAACGAATACCATAAGTGGAATAACGATATAATAATATCTTCCAAATTCCTCAAATAGTATACGTTTACACCACATAATTTCATATCAAATATTTGAAGATTATTTCTATCCAACTTATCCCAGTCAACTTAGGAAACTCGTATCTTAATTTAAAGATTTATCCAACTCTTTGACATTAGATCTGGATAGAAATACCAATACCATCAACTTATACTCAATATTAATCTCGATATCCAACTCACACTATAAGCGGAATAATGGTGAACTACCTTTTAAATTCCTCAAATTGTAAGAATCATCATCTACCGAATTAATATCAACCATCCGAAGATTTATCTCCAACCTTATCCAATTATTTAAAATTGAAAAACACATTTAATTATAAAATAAATCAATTTAAATTCCAAACAAATTATTTTCAATTTTTTTAAACCTTTGAAAACATTCAACAAATCATTTACAAATGATTACTTATAGTTCAGAAAACATTTCGCGGGTTAAATACTTCAAAATAAGTTGTTTTCAAAGAAAGCGTTACAATAGTGCTTCAAAAGTGTTAGTAAAGCGTTACAAATCAGTTATCTTAACTACTTTGATACCAACATCGTTTATCTTAGCCAAAACTTAAAATTTACAATTCAAAACACTTTTACAAAATTTATTATGATTTTACAAAAAAATTCCATATTTTTAAAACATTTAAAAATAGTTGTTTATAGTTATGGTCAATAATTGTTCTTACATCGATCTTTTCCAAAATGGTTTCAAACATAACTTCAAAATTATAACTCAAATTTAAAATCTGCTTTCACTCATGTGAAAGTTCTCGTTAATATAAATCAAATGTTTTTCATTTCATGGAAATCCGATATAGATTGCAAAAGTTATAAGCGTTTAAAGTTTGCATCTAAATACGTAAATTGTCGTTATGCGACAAGCTCTATTTTGACCATAATAACCATTATTCTATGATACTTCAAAATATCTTAGAAAACCATTATATTCTTAAATAACATTTTTAAAATCATTTACATTTACTTTCTAAATTATTTTGGATCATAAAATTCAACTTTCATAAATTCTAATTCATTTCTAAATTCAAATAACCTCAAATTAACCATCCCATTCATCGGACCAGTTAGGGATAGCCAGGGAGAGCAGAAAACTTCATTTCCAAACCCAAGCCTAGAGACTATCCTCTCTGTCATCCTAGAATGTTCCGGTATTTATTTATTCATCTAAAGGACTTTTACAATATATATGAATTCATACATATGGTCTTTTCCAATTATTAACCTTCAATTTTAATAATGATATTGCTTTTAATTATGAAGGAGATTTTTCGATCACCAATGTAATACCATAATTGTTGTGTCATAGTGTGTGCAAAACAACATCAACAACCATTTAAACATCCATAGCAACCATCATCAACTTGGTTCAATAAATCATAATTGTGCACAAGCGTTATAACACTAACGCTTAATAGCGTGTGTTTTAAACTTCGCACCCATCATCCATCACAACAAATATCAACCATCATTAACCAATAATAATTCATCACTACTATATAAATCTTGATTAAAGAGTTCTCACCAAACAGCTTTCCAAATCTTCACGGTAGGCGAGCCTAGTTGAGCGAACCGTCGGACAGTATTCCGGCGCAACGTCTTCTTCACCAAAATATATATAATATAATACATAATAATCTCTCTCTCTTTATAAGGGAAGGAGAAAGAGGAGAATGACGAACTTTGGCAAGGTGGTGGTGGAAAAGAGGAAGACTTATGCCAT